>JALJCO010012165.1:0-67476 GCA_023101725.1 Atherinomorus stipes | reverse complement strand
GTTCCGACGCTCCGACGTTCCGACGTTCCGACGCTCCGGTCAGATACGAGTTTAACTCCTGAGCGGATAAAAGTGGGCTGAAGGAGAACTGAAGCGATCTGCTGGGACGTTCACAGATGAAAGGGAAAAACTGGAGGAGGATGAAGGTGATTGTTGCACCTGAAACTTGAGTCGCCGCCTGTAACTCCAGCAGCCAATCAGCAGTGAGCGCTGTGCCTGAGGAGGATGAAGAGCAGCTTCATCTCCAGCTCTCGCCGACATAATCTGAGGAACACCACGTTGGTGCAGGATGAAGGACATGGGGACGTAAACCAGTCCCGGGTCTGTGCAGGCGCCTGAACGCACCACGGTCGCGTACTGAAGGCACGTTTGACACTCCTGGATGTTCGTAGTGACAGAGGACCAGGACCAGGACCAGGTCTGCGGATCCGGACTGGTCCAGTGGCGTTCTGGTCTTGGTGGGTGAAAGTGCAGCTTGATCCTCGTCTCACTCCCTCGTCTCGCCCCCTCGTCCCGCTCCTGGACGAGGTCTGGTGAGTCCGTCTTCCATCACCCAGCAGGACTCGCTGGTCTGAGTCTTCAGACTTTAACAAAGTGGTTTTCATCCGTCCCCCTTCAGCTGGACCCAGAAAGTCTGCTTGGATCTGGATGATGTCTCAGAGTGGGTGAGGGGTAGGGGGCGTGGGGGGGGGGGTCTCCGTGGCGTTCTATGAACCCGACTCTGAATGTCAGAGGACAGGAGCGCCACCTGCCAGACGTCCGGGGAAAAACACGAACATCTGGAGACTGAAATAAAGAAACAGGTTGATCTGTACATGCGGTTTGATCCGGGTGGGGGGGGCGGGGGTGCGAGAGGACGTGGGCGGGTTGTCCGGACTACGTGCCGGGGGCGTGGCTCAGGCTCTGGGGGTGCAGCTGCTGCCTCTTCTGCTGCTCCTGCACGGCCAGCTGCTGGCTCTGGTCCGACGTGGACAGCTTGTTGATGAGCGGAGACACGCAGTTGGCTGGAATGATGAGACCTGCAGCACAAGACAGACGTTCAGGACGCGCACGTCCACGTTCAGGACGCGCGCGCCCACGTTCAGGACGCGCACGTCCACGTTCAGGACGCGCACGTCCACGTTCAGGACGCGCACGTCCACGTTCAGGACGCGCGCGCCCACGTTCAGGACGCGCGCGTCCACGTTCAGGACGCGCGCGCCCACGTTCAGGACGTCCACGTTCGTTCAGGACGCGCACGCCCACGTTCAGGACGCGCACGCCCACGTTCAGGACGCGCACGTCCACGTTCAGGACGCGCACGTCCACGTTCAGGACGCGCACGTCCACGTTCAGGACACGGACCGACCACGTCCCGGGAACGCCGACGCGGCGCGCGTCCACGTCAGACGCGCGCGTCCACGTTCAGGGACGCGCGCGCCTCCACGTTCGTTCAGGACGCGCACGCGCCACGTTCAGGACGCGCACGCCCACGTTCAGGACGCGCACGTCCACGTTCAGGACGCGCACGCCCACGTTCAGGGACGCGCACGTCAGGGCACGTCCGCGTCCCGAACGTGCGCGTCCGCGTTCAGGACGCGCGCGTCCACGTTCAGGACACGCACGCGACCACGTCCCGAACGCGCGCGTCCACGTTCCAGGGACGCGCGCGTCCACGTTCAGGGACGCGCGCGCGTCCACGTTCAGGACGCGCACGTCCACGTTCGTTCAGGACGCGCACGTCCCACGTTCGTTCAGGACCCGCACGTCCACGTTCGTTCAGGACGCGCACGTCCACGTTCGTTCAGGACGCGCACGTCCACGTTCGTTCAGGACGCGCACGCCCACGTTCAGGACGTCCACGTTCGTTCAGGACGCGCGCGCCCACGTTCAGGACGTCCACGTTCGTTCAGGACGCGCACGCCCACGTTCAGGACGCGCACGCCCACGTTCAGGACGCGCACGTCCACGTTCAGGACGCGCGCGTCCACGTCGCGACGCGCGTCCACGTTCAGGACACGGACCGACCACGTCCCGAACGCGCGCGTCCACGTTCAGGACGCGCGCGTCCACGTTCAGGACGCGCGCGTCCACGTTCGTTCAGGACGCGCACGTCCACGTTCGTTCAGGACGCGCACGTCCACGTTCGTTCAGGACGCGCACGTCCACGTTCGTTCAGGACGCGCACGTCCACGTTCGTTCAGGACGCGCACGTCCACGTTCGTTCAGGACGCGCACGTCCACGTTCGTTCAGGACGCGCACGTCCACGTTCGTTCAGGACGCGCACGTCCACGTTCAGGACACGGACCGACCACGTCCCGGACCGTGCGCGTCCTGAACGTGGACGTCCGCATCCGGGACGCGGACGTCCTCGTTCTGGTCGCGGTCCGTCTGCGTCCCGTACGCAGACCGTCCATGTCCCCGTCCTGAACGGGAGCTCGGACTCACCCACGATCCTCTGGCCGTCCTCCGTCCTGAGACGGACGATCTGGACCTTGACGTTGGTCCCGCTGACGGGAGTCAGGACCTCCTCCAGCTCGTTCCAGACGCTGAGGACGGAGCCGCACAGCACGTAGTAGGTCCTGCAGCGGAGACCCACCTCACACTGGAGCCCCACCGAGGCCTTCTTGCAGTTCCCCCGCCTGCATGAACACACGGAGGACAGAAACGGAGGACATGCAGGGTCAGACACGTCTAAACGTCCCTTAAATGTAACCTCAGACCTCATGGAGCAGATTCTGAGTCTACGACATGGCGACGATCAGAAGAGAAGACGCAAAAGTGGCGTCTCGTCTTCATCTTTTTATCCGCGTCCACACGAGCGTCGTCATGGAGACATCTGCATGCATACGAGGACGCAAGTGTGTCCGCCATGTTCGCGCGCATGCGTACAATCGTTCGTCTCTGTTCGCTTCAAAATCAAAACAACTGTGGCTGCGAGGAGGAACTTTGTGTGGACAGATGAGGACGTAGAACGACAGTTACAAGCTCGCAGCGTGGAGCTCCGCTGGGCTTACGCAGACCCACACTGTTGTTTTCCTGTATTGTGTGACATCACGCGCAGCCACGTGAGCACGGCGTCTGTAGTTCTGTGGGTCCTCCATCATTTCTGCGTTTTGGACCGTGCAGACGAGGCGCACGGGCGCAACAACGTCGCGTCCTCAGGAATTCCACTTTGGAACGAGTCTTCAGAGTTTCGCGTCTTCAACCCAGAATAACGCCGTTTCCGTGTGAACGAAAAGCACCAACGATGAAATATTTAGCCGTTTTTACCCGCAATCGTCCTCGTGTGAACGACCCCTAAAGCCCATTTCAGCTGAGAGACGTAGTCCCTCCAGGGTGTCCTGGGTCTCCCCTGGGGTCTCGTCCGGGATGAGACCTCAGCAGAGGCGTCCTGACCAGATGCCCGAGCCTCCTCTGGATGGAGGAGCAGCGGCTCTCCTCACGGAGGACGGAGCTTCTCCCCCCTCTGTGAGGGAGGAAACTCACTTCCTCCCAAAATCTAACCAGAACCCCCCCCGCACATTTCTGCAGGTTCCCGTCGGGTCACTGAACTGTTGCAGGACTCTGACGTAGATACGCACCGCAGTCACTGATGGCGCGGCTGAGGCGGCAGCGCGGAAAAGGGGCGGGGCTTACTATATAATCACCCAGAAAGCAGAACCATCATATCTGATCATGTTAAGCAGCATAAAGATTTTCTGTTTCATTGCAACACTTTTCACAACCCTGATTCCAACTTCCATTTCCCTACGTTCATTTGTTGAGTCTAATATCTCTTAAATCTTTACTAAAACCATCACATGTAGAAACGATTAAAATGTGACTAAATTCTGTTTTTATCTTACTATTGTTGTTTGCCGTATTTGTGGCCCCCTCCTCCTCGATCTTGTTCAATCAAAGCTTTATTTATAAACCGCTTTAACATGCCGAAGGTAAATAATAAAAGACAAAATCATTTTAAAGATAAAATCATAAAATGGTAATCTGATAAAATGAATCAGTTCCCTGTTTTAACGAATGTTTCTTCAATCTAAGTTCTTGATATTTTCGTGCCGTTATTGGTCTTTGCTTTGTTTCAGATGTTTCAGCATCCGATGCCATATTTGCCATATTTGCCGTATTTGCCGATGATTCAGGACCTTGGGCAGAGAAAAACTGCCGTGCACGTACCAGAATGCATGAGAGCATATTTTTGCTGACGACGTGAACTGGTCGCTCCAGTACTGCTTGGCATCTTCTGACAGGACCTGGTGAAGACAGAAAAACGTCATTTATGGCGTAAACATCAGAGTTTCTCCGGCGTGGTGAAATAAAAACGGGCTGGTGACCTTCTTGAACTTCTTCTTGATGTCGGCGTACGTCTCCAGCTTGACTTGTCGGCCGGTGTTGGGCCGGTACACCAGGAACAGCCTCTTCTTGGCGTTCACCTCTTTGATCAGGATGGACGTTTTCTTGTTATTCCTCATCTGAAAAACGAACCCCGATTCTCAAATGAAACTTAAGGTCCCAGATTTTAGAAGCGTTTCTTTGTCATACTCAACTTGTTGCCTCCTGCAACAGAAATCATGACGTTCCGTTACTCACTAGTCATCAATATTTCAACTATGACAGTCTGATGACGAGTAACTCGGCAGATTTACATCCACGCCGGCTCACAGTTGTGATGCAGAATGGAGCCAAACAAATGAAGTTGGATTACATTTAACGGTAAAGTCCAGAGTGGGAAAATGTCGTTATGTTCAGCCTGGGAGTTTATTTGTTGCACTGGACGAATCGATTTGCCAGAAGTGGCTGGATTTTAACTTCAGGAGCAGAAAAAAACTCAACTTTGTGTGTGAACTTCACTCCTGACAACTTCATGAATCTCGGGCAGTAAAGTGTTTTTTTCTCGGGGATTACTTCTGAAACCTGACGCAGTTCCTACTATAAAAACGCCTCATGGACAGACAACAGCACCAGTGAGAGAAAACGTCTCTCAGCTCAATGCTAACTGTTAGCCTATGATTTGTTCGCTAATTTACTTACTTGTCAGGGTTTCTGTGGTACTTCTGTGGTACTGCTGTGGTACTGCGTGTACTTCAACTCCATATCAGACTCTGGGTGGAGCGCATACAGCTCCCTAACAGGCTGCTACGTTTTATTTGTCGATCGGAGTCCGATTATCCATCAATGTTTACAGATAACGTCCATGTGAGTGACGAAGCCGGTGTTAAAAACAATTCTGTTACCTTCAGAATCAGTGTCTCTTCCGAGGCGACGTCATGAAATGGACGTAAAACATGCTGAGATTGGTGGAGAGCTTCGGTGGTTCAGTGCAGTCAGACGTTTTCTTCCATGTTGGAAATTAGTCGCATAAAAACTAATATTTACACCAGATTAGTTTCTATCGACGGGAACATGTTTAGGTTATAAATGCCCGTATTTGACTTTTGGAACGTTTGACAGCTGATACAGCTCCTTTAATACAGTCCATGTATATATTCAGTATACAGAATAATGACAACACCCCCTAAAGTGGACCTGTTACGGCTCAGTGGGCCTTACCGCTTTAAAAATGACACAAATGAAATCACGACTTAATGACAGGAACCAGGTAATAGAGACGTCTGAGGAGCTCCACCTAAAATAAATGAAACTACAGATGAAGACAAAGTTTACAGCTTTAATCTAAATTTATATTTAAAAAACTGCCATATGTTAGCTGGTCAAAGACCACAGAAGAAGAAGGGGAGGGGGGATGAAAGCTCCTGATCCACCAAGAAGCTGCTTCTGAGTTTAATGGTGAAACAAACACACAAACACTAAAACTTGTAATTACATCAGTCTAAATCAGGGGGTGTCCAGCTCCGGTCCTCGAGGGCCACAATCCTGCAGGTTTTCCACGTCTCCCTGCTCCAACTCACCTGACTCAAGTTCATCAGCTTTCAGATTCATGTGTTTGAGTCAGCTGTGCTGGTGCAAGGAGGCGTGGAAATCCGTCGGGACAGCGGCCCGCGAGGACCGACATGGACACCACTGATCTAAATGAACCTGCTGCCAGAAACTATTACTTAGATCAGCGAATAGTCACCGATTATTTTGGTGATTAGTCAGCTAATAACAAAAATTTGGACATTGAATCTAACGGAAAAACGTGTCCAAACGTTTTGCTGGTGTTCGTGTGCGTTTGTTTATGTCAATATACAATTTAAGAAAAGCTGCCAGACAGAAAGCAGCAGAAGGTACGGAGGCAATTCTGAGGAGAAAAACAAAGCTTATAAACAATTAGTCAGCGATTAGTCGTGATAAATATAACCCCGTGACTGGATGGTGAGATAAGCATCTTGCCCCCATCAGAAAGCTGACATCACTTCCTGTTCCATAAACTCTCTCACACCCCAGGAGACGGAAGTGTTCTGACATGTTCGAGGTTTCTAGCTCCTCCCGTCCGTCACGTACCTGCACGTAGAAACCGTCGTCCGGCCCGTTCTGTTCCGCCCACACGTGCGTGGCCTCCTCCCAGGACATGCCCCTCTCCACGCCCACCTGAAACCCAGCAGCAGCGTCAGGTCTTCTGGTCCGCCGTGATCTGAAGGCTCGTGCACGTGGACTCACCGTGTGGAGCTCTACGTGTCCAGATGTGGTGTAGCCCGGAGTCAGAAACTTCCTGCAGTCCACCTTCTTCACCTTCTCATCACCAGAGCCCAGATCTGGGGACAGAGACGACCGCGTTTCAGACCAAACGTGGGACAGAGACGGCCGCGTTTCAGACCAAACGTGGGACAGAGACGGCCGCGTTTCAGACCAAACGTGGGACAGAGACGGCCGCGTTTCAGACCAAACATGGGACAAAGATGGCTGCGTTTCAGACCAAACATGGGACAAAGATGACTGCGTTTCAGACCAAACGTGGGACAAAGACGGCCGCGTTTCAGACCAAACGTGGGACAAAGATGGCTGCGTTTCAGACCAAACGTGGGACAGAGACGACCGCGTTTCAGACCAAACGTGGGACAAAGATGACTGCGTTTCAGACCAAACGTGGGACAAAGACGGCCGCGTTTCAGACCAAACGTGGGACAAAGACGACTGCGTTTCAGACCAAACGTGGGACAAAGACGACTGCGTTTCAGACCAAACGTGGGACAGAGATGACTGCGTTTCAGACCAAACGTGGGACTGAGACGACTGCGTTTCAGACCAAACGTGGGACAAAGACGACTGCGTTTCAGACCAAACGTGGGACAGAGACGACTGCGTTTCAGACCAAACGTGGGACAGAGACGACTGCGTTTCAGACCAAACGTGGGACAGAGACGACCGCGTTTCAGACCAAACGTGGGACAGAGACGACCGCGTTTCAGACCAAACGTGGGACAGAGACGGCCGCGTTTCAGACCAAACGTGGGACAGAGACGGCCGCGTTTCAGACCAAACGTGGGACAAAGACGACTGCGTTTCAGACCAAACGTGGGACAGAGACGGCCGCGTTTCAGACCAAACGTGGGACAAAGACGACTGCGTTTCAGACCAAACGTGGGACAGAGATGACTGCGTTTCAGACCAAACGTGGGACAAAGACGACTGCGTTTCAGACCAAACGTGGGACTGAGACGACTGCGTTTCAGACCAAATGTGGGACAGAGACGACTGCGTTTCAGACCAAACGTGGGACAGAGACGACTGCGTTTCAGACCAAACGTGGGACTGAGACGACTGCGTTTCAGACCAAACGTGGGACAAAGACGACTGCGTTTCAGACCAAACGTGGGACAGAGGCGACTGCGTTTCAGACCAAATGTGGGACAGAGACGACTGCGTTTCAGACCAAACGTGGGACAGAGACGACTGCGTTTCAGACCAAACGTGGGACAGAGATGGCCGCGTTTCAGACCAAACGTGGGACTGAGACGACTGCGTTTCAGACCAAACGTGGGACAGAGACGACTGCGTTTCAGACCAAACGTGGGACAAAGATGGACGCGTTTCAGACCAAACGTGGGACAAAGATGGACGCGTTTCAGACCAAACGTGGGACAAAGATGGGCGCGTTTCAGACCAAACGTGGGACAGAGATGACTGCGTCTCAGACCAAACGTGGGACAAAGATGGGCGCGTTTCAGACCAAACGTGGGACAGAGATGACTGCGTCTCAGACCAAACGTGGGACAAAGATGGACGCGTTTCAGACCAAACGTGGGACAAAGATGGGCGCGTTTCAGACCAAACGTGGGACAGAGATGACTGCGTTTCAGACCAAACGTGGGACAGAGATGGACTGCGTTTCAGACCAAACGTGGGACAAAGATGGACGCGTTTCAGACCAAACGTGGGACAGAGATGCAGCTGATGGAGGACTCAGAGCACCAGCCTTTCCAGCCCGACTCACCCAGGATGCCCATGTCGTATCGGCCGTTCTTCTTGGCTTCCTGGATCACGGCCGCCAGCGTGTCAGAGAAGTACTGGAACAGAGCGTTCTGCTGCTGGACCTCCATGCCCAGAATCCGGTTCAGGAACTTCCCCATGTTGTTGTAGTCTGCAGCACAAACGAAGCATGAACTGTCTATGCATGCGCGTCAAATCAAACTTTATTTGTACAGTACGTTTAATGCATAACAGCCTCTTAAAGTACGTTAGATACATCAGAGAAGTCCCTCAAGATTACCATAAACATATAATCTCATACGCGCGCAGATTAAAACATAAGAGTTCATAGAAATTATGCACTTAGTTAAAATAGATCAATAAGAACAAAACTGTAAAAAACAACAACGGCTAGTCGTAATAAATAAATAAATAAATAAATAAATAAAGAGACAGGACGGCTACGTGGTGGGTCCATCACCTTTGTCCAGGGACAGCAGGCCAGATCTGTCCTCCACGTTGATGAGGCCCACCCCGATCAGCCCGCTCTGGATCTCTGCAGAGACCGAACACGTTCAGCCACAGATTACAGAGCAAACGGAGAGACGGACGGCAGCGTCCAGCGGGACAAACCTTTGAAGAAATCTCCTCTGAAGTCGGCGGGCGGCGACACCAGGGGAGAGTCCAGCTTTACGATGGACTTCATGACGATCTCCAGCGCGTTCCTGCCGTACTGCAGCGGAGACAAAGCGGTGAGCGGCAGCCTAACGGACGCCAGCTCCTCCCACAAACGCTCCCTCTACTTACTTTGTTGTCGAAGTTGAACCTGCTGAGATCTCGAGTCTCCGTGGCCCTCCGGTCTCCGTGAGTCAGCGCGCCCTGCCGCAGAGAGTCGGGTCAGATCCGGGTTTCTACAAACCTCCTACCACAATGAGTCCAACACGCCGTCCTTACCAGGCTTTCTAGTCTTTTAGCCACGATGGATGCAAATCTCTGCTCTCCTGCGAGCTCCGATATGAGGAAGACGTACTCTGGAGCCGTGACCTGGTTCGACCGGTGGGTTCTCCCTGCAGCAACAAGACTTTCATCTTTATTCTACACCAGAACCAAACACACGCAGGGGTCAGGGGTTCCAGATGAGGAGGGGTCCGTAGAACAGGACTTCTACATCAGAGGACTCAGATGAGGAGGGGTCCCATAGAACAGGACTTCTACATCAGAGGACTCAGATGAGGAGGGGTCCGTAGAACAGGACTCCTACATCAGAGGACTCAGATGAGGAGGGGTCCCATAGAACAGGACTTCTACATCAGAGGACTCAGATGAGGAGGGGTCCCATAGAACAGGACTTCTACATCAGAGGACTCAGATGAGGAGGGGTCCCATAGAACAGGACTTCTACATCAGAGGACTCAGATGAGGAGGGGTCCCGTAGAACAGGACTCCTACATCAGAGGACTCAGAAGAGGAGGGGTCCCATAGAACAGGACTTCTACATCAGAGGACTCAGATGAGGAGGGGTCCCATAGAACAGGACTCCTACATCAGAGGACTCGGATGAGGAGGGGTCCGTAGAACAGGACTCCTACATCAGAGGACTCGGATGAGGAGGGGTCCCGTAGAACAGGACTTCTACATCAGAGGACTCTGATGAGGAGGGGTCCGTAGAACAGGACTCCTACATCAGAGGACTCGGATGAGGAGGGGTCCCGTAGAACAGGACTCCTACATCAGAGGACTCGGATGAGGAGGGGTCCCGTAGAACAGGACTCCTACATCAGAGGACTCGGATGAGGAGGGGTCCCGTAGAACAGGACTTCTACATCAGAGGACTCAGATGAGGAGGGGTCCCGTAGAACAGGACTCCTACATCAGAGGACTCAGATGAGGAGGGGTCCCGTATAACAGGACTCCTACATCAGAGGACTCAGATGAGGAGGGGTCCCGTAGAACAGGACTCCTACATCAGAGGACTCGGATGAGGAGGGGTCCCGTAGAACAGGACTCCTACATCAGAGGACTCAGATGAGGAGGGGTCCCGTAGAACAGGACTCCTACATCAGAGGACTCAGATGAGGAGGGGTCCCGTAGAACAGGACTCCTACATCAGAGGACTCAGATGAGGAGGGGTCCCGTAGAACAGGACTCCTACATCAGAGGACTCAGATGAGGAGGGGTCCCGTAGAACAGGACTCCTACATCAGAGGACTCGGATGAGGAGGGGTCCCGTAGAACAGGACTCCTACATCAGAGGACTCAGATGAGGAGGGGTCCCGTAGAACAGGACTCCTACATCAGAGGACTCAGATGAGGAGGGGTCCGTAGAACAGGGCTCCTACATCAGAGGACTCAGATGAGGAGGGGTCCCGTATAACAGGGCTCCTACATCAGAGGACTCAGATGAGGAGGGGTCCCGTAGAACAGGGCTCCTACATCAGAGGACTCAGATGAGGAGGGGTCCCGTATAACAGGGCTCCTACATCAGAGGACTCAGATGAGGAGGGGTCCCGTATAACAGGGCTCCTACATCAGAGGACTCAGATGAGGAGGGGTCCCGTATAACAGGGCTCCTACATCAGAGGACTCAGATGAGGAGGGGTCCGTAGAACAGGGCTCCTACATCAGAGGACTCAGATGAGGAGGGGTCCCGTAGAACAGGACTCCTACATCAGAGGACTCAGATGAGGAGGGGTCCCGTATAACAGGGCTCCTACATCAGAGGACTCAGATGAGGAGGGGTCCGTATAACAGGACTCCTACATCAGAGGACTCGGATGAGGAGGGGTCCCGTAGAACAGGACTCCTACATCAGAGGACTCAGATGAGGAGGGGTCCCGTAGAACAGGACTCCTACATCAGAGGACTCAGATGAGGAGGGGTCCCGTATAACAGGGCTCCTACATCAGAGGACTCAGATGAGGAGGGGTCCCGTAGAACAGGACTCCTACATCAGAGGACTCAGATGAGGAGGGGTCCGTATAACAGGGCTCCTACATCAGAGGACTCAGATGAGGAGGGGTCCCGTAGAACAGGACTCAGAACAGGACTCCTACATCAGAGGACTCAGATGAGGAGGGGTCCCGTATAACAGGGCTCCTACATCAGAGGACTCGGATGAGGAGGGGTCCCGTATAACAGGGCTCCTACATCAGAGGACTCAGATGAGGAGGGGTCCCGTAGAACAGGACTCCTACATCAGAGGACTCAGATGAGGAGGGGTCCCGTAGAACAGGACTCCTACATCAGAGGACTCAGATGAGGAGGGGTCCCGTATAACAGGGCTCCTACATCAGAGGACTCAGATGAGGAGGGGTCCCGTATAACAGGGCTCCTACATCAGAGGACTCAGATGAGGAGGGGTCCGTAGAACAGGGCTCCTACATCAGAGGACTCGGATGAGGAGGGGTCCCGTAGAACAGGACTCCTACATCAGAGGACTCAGATGAGGAGGGGTCCGTATAACAGGGCTCCTACATCAGAGGACTCAGATGAGGAGGGGGTCCCGTAGAACAGGACTCCTACATCAGAGGACTCAGATGAGGAGGGGTCCCGTAGAACAGGACTCCTACATCAGAGGACTCAGATGAGGAGGGGTCCCGTAGAACAGGACTCCTACATCAGAGGACTCAGATGAGGAGGGGTCCGTAGAACAGGACTCCTACATCAGAGGACTCAGATGAGGAGGGGTCCCGTAGAACAGGGCTCCTACATCAGAGGACTCAGATGAGGAGGGGTCCCGTAGAACAGGGCTCCTACATCAGAGGACTCAGATGAGGAGGGGTCCCTAGAACAGGGCTCCTACATCAGAGGACTCAGATGAGGAGGGGTCCCGTAGAACAGGGCTCCTACATCAGAGGACTCAGATGAGGAGGGGTCCCGTAGAACAGGGCTCCTACATCAGAGGACTCAGATGAGGAGGGGTCCCGTAGAACAGGGCTCCTACATCAGAGGACTCAGATGAGGAGGGGTCCCGTAGAACAGGGCTCCTACATCAGAGGACTCAGATGAGGAGGGGTCCCGTAGAACAGGACTCCTACATCAGAGGACTCAGATGAGGAGGGGTCCCGTATAACAGGGCTCCTACATCAGAGGACTCAGATGAGGAGGGGTCCGTATAACAGGACTCCTACATCAGAGGACTCAGATGAGGAGGGGTCCCGTATAACAGGGCTCCTACATCAGAGGACTCAGATGAGGAGGGGTCCCGTAGAACAGGACTCCTACATCAGAGGACTTGGATGAGGAGGGGTCCCGTAGAACAGGACTCCTACATCAGAGGACTCAGATGAGGAGGGGTCCCGTATAACAGGGCTCCTACATCAGAGGACTTGGATGAGGAGGGGTCCCGTAGAACAGGACTCCTACATCAGAGGACTCGGATGAGGAGGGGTCCCGTAGAACAGGACTTCTACATCAGAGGACTCGGATGAGGAGGGGTCCCGTAGAACAGGACTCCCACATCAGAGGACTCGGATGAGGAGGGGTCCCGTAGAACAGGACTCCTACATCAGAGGACTCGGATGAGGAGGGGTCCCGTAGAACAGGACTCCTACATCAGAGGACTCGGATGAGGAGGGGTCCCGTAGAACAGGACTCCTACATCAGAGGACTTGGATGAGGAGGGGTCCCGTAGAACAGGACTCCTACATCAGAGGACTCAGATGAGGAGGGGTCCCGTAGAACAGGACTCCTACATCAGAGGACTTGGATGAGGAGGGGTCCCGTAGAACAGGACTCCTACATCAGAGGACTCAGATGAGGAGGGGTCCCGTAGAACAGGGCTCCTACATCAGAGGACTTGGATGAGGAGGGGTCCCTAGTAGAACAGGACTCCTACATCAGAGGACTCAGATGAGGAGGGGTCCCGTAGAACAGGACTCCTACATCAGAGGACTCAGATGAGGAGGGGTCCCGTAGAACAGGACTCCTACATCAGAGGACTCAGATGAGGAGGGGTCCCGTAGAACAGGACTCCTACATCAGAGGACTCAGATGAGGAGGGGTCCCGTAGAACAGGGCTCCTACATCAGAGGACTCAGATGAGGAGGGGTCCCGTAGAACGGGACTTCTACATCAGAGGACTCAGATGAGGAGGGGTCCGTAGAACGGGGCTCCTACATCAGAGGACTCAGATGAGGAGGGGTCCGTAGAACGGGGACTCCTACATCAGAGGACTCAGATGAGGAGGGGTCCCGTAGAACAGGGCTCCTACATCAGAGGACTCAGATGAGGAGGGGTCCCGTAGAACAGGAAAGACACAGCAGAACTTTTATCAGTTTACTCTGTGACCCCCCTATCAACGGCTAACCTTCATCATCTTCATCGTAGCTGTACTCTGATTCCCTCCAGCCGGTAACAGTCTTATCTTGCCTCTTGTTCTGTCCCTTCCTCTCTTTCTTGTCCTCTCTTCCTCCTGTAATGTTTCCTTGCTTCTTTTGAATCCTCCATGATGCGTTCAAACACCCGCGGTGTTCATATCCGTTATCTCAAAAATGTTATTGCCGTTACTGTACACTTCTGTATAAATGTTAACATATTAAACCCTACAAATATTGTCAAAGATCGATTGAAGGACTTTTGGCCATCGCTACCTGCGTGTATCATTGGTATCTGGTTTAAAATGTTCTTCCAAAAAGGTCAAACGAGCTGTTCCCGCCCTCATCTCCTCCTGATTGGCTAATATAAAGGCTCTGTCAAAATTTAAGGGTTGGGAAAAACTCAGTGGTGGACGATTTTCTTCTACGTGATGGAAATCTGTCAGAGCAGAATAATTTAAGACCTACCACATGAAATTTAAGACCACAACTGTTAAGTTTAAGGACCTTTTTACTCTCCAACCTGGACCTTATTTTTAGGAGTTTATACGTGCATTTACTCACTGGTAAAATTTCTGCATCACTTTCACTCCTTCGGAAGATATAACGTTGAGTCGCCCTTTAGGTTTATTTGTTCTGTTCACATATCAGACTGGATACAGCATGAGGAGGGGAACGAAGCCCATTTGGGCTGATACAGAGTTCCTCTCCTAATTACAAGCCAAACATAAAGGCATGCACTCTGAGCAACAACAACAGAACATCCATACCATAGGAGAGCTTCTCTATAAGACATTATCTGCAGCACAACTCCTTCATTTCACCAGGACCAAGTACAGCGAACGAACAAATGAGTCTCTCCTATTATATGGATGTGATCCAGAAACTTTAGCGGTGAGTAAATGCTCGTATAAACTCCTGGAAATGAAGTCCAGGTTGGAAATGGTAAATGCAGATTTGTAAATGTGAGCCTTTCAAGGCTCTGCAGGAAAACTGACCGAACTGCTGGATGGCTCGGTCTGCGCTCCACGGCAGCTCCAGCGTCATGTGGACTCTCCGCCGCTGGTTCTTCACTCGCCGGTCGGCCTGCAGGGAAATACCGGAGCTGGCGGCTTCAGAGATGATGGCGATGTTCTGGACGGAGAGAAAAACCACATTCTGGTCAGATCTCCACAGACCTCACACCATCTTCTAAAGCTGCCACAGTTGCACCTGCTGCCAACTCGGTAGAGAGAAAACGTCGCTATTGGCTGCCTGAAAAGTCGTTAGATGACATCATTGTCTAATTTGCTGCAGCGGCCATTGCAATTATGTGTACCAGGCCGATAATGCAGAGTGAAATAATGTCGTAGGAAAGGCAAAACCTTAAATATGTTATAATGGAAAAAAGCTGTCGGTATTTTCTGTTTTATTGGTAAGTCTAGTTTGATTTTCAATCAAGTCTAAAACATGCGACATGTTTTAGATTTCTACTTTTTTGTTTCAAAAAAGCTGAAATACACGACTCACAAAAAGTTCAGGATATTTGTCTTTTTGTATGATGTCAGAATGAATCTAAAATCCACTCCAACCTTTCCAGGTGACCTGAATTAAACTTTCTCTAAACTTTTCAATGCACATGTACATTATTCAATGGTTAAATATTTATTCTGCATCATTCTGTTCTCCAAAAACCGAAAGGTGAATATCCCTAACTTTTTGTGAGTAGTGTATATTAAATGCATTTCATCAGACAAGAACAGAGCTGAAGTTTACAATATTAATGTCCGTTATCTGATTTAGTCGTCCACTGAAATCCATTCTGCTAAAGAAAATATTACTTTTGGGGCAAGTTTAAGTAATGTGATTAATTACAAAGTGTCTAATTAATCAGATTAATCTTTTTAAATCAAGTCCCACCCCCTGTTATCTTTTTGTTGTTTGCTAATTTCTTGGTACAAATCCTCCAGCATGTGGGCGAGTCAGCCTCCGTCCACGCAGAATTACGCTCCCCCCTCTGGAGCCAGAGAGGCGTTCTCCCAGCCCGAGTTTCCTCCATCATCACAAGCTGTTGGTAAAGCTGCACATTTACGAATCTTCAGCTTCTTTAACCCTTTTAGCAACGTAAGTTTAGAAGTTAAGAGTAAGGGCAGTTTGAATGATCAAAGCTGCACCAAGTCACGAGGAGTTATGGTAATTTGAAAGACGCATGCGCAGCGGTGTCAGCGGTGATCCCTGTGGCCTTAAAGGGTTAACACTGCCAGTTGCACCTGTGGCCTTTCAGTAGTGTGAACACAGGGGAAGATTAATCTTCAGGGATTCCTCCGACATCTTGGTTTCACTGTCTGAACTCCGTGTTTCAGTGGTGCCTCTACCATTTTTTCCCCGTATCTGTCCCCAAAGACTGTGCCTAGAAGCGAATTTTTTCTTATTTTTTCTTTCTTTTTTTCTTATTCTTTTTAGGGTTCAGACTGAGTCCCTGAATGTCTACCTCAGTAAAAACTGGACCTCGTCTTCAGCCTATGTGGCTCCTCTCTTTGGCCTTCTACTGCCCGTAGAACAGGGTTCTACGCAGAACGTCTGCAGCCGTGCGGAACGCCGCCTTACCTTCTCTCCGTCCATGAACCTCTGCTTCTCCGTGAGGTTGAGGATCTCCACCGGGACGTCCAGCTCGGACCGGGACTCGTAGGTGATGCTGCCGTCGTCGTTGCTGACCACGCGACCTTTCCGGCCGGTCATCTGCAGCACAGCGACGGGACACGAGTCAGCTTCATCACCACGGGGAGAGAAGAGTCACGGCTGCGTGGAGCTCGGACGTTCTTACCTCGGCCACGTTTTCAGGCCCCCCCAGCTCATCGATGAGCTCGTCCAGCGTGTTGGGGGGGAGGTGCTCGGCCAGCGCCTCCAGCTGCTCCAGCAGGTCTCTCTTCATCTTCTGGGCCACCTCCACGGCGTCCTGACTCGTCTGGCAGCTGTCCTGACTCTCTGCTTTCACTTGTGAGCACAGATTTTCACCGTTAGCCGTAAAAGGCCGAGTCAGCACACGCCGCCTCGTCTCCGTGCTGCAACATGCTCACCTGGTCCAGGTGTGCTGGGGGGGTTGACTGGGGCAGTGAAGGCGGGTCTGGTGGAGCCCAGCCCCGAGGCTAACAAGGCACTCTGGATGGAGTCTGGATCGATGCTCCTCCTCCTCTTTTTCTTCTTCTTTTCCTTCCCTTTCTTCGGCTCCTTCCTGATGAGCCAGGGATCTACGGAGAAGACAACGGTTTCCGTCTGCTCTGCATCCACCATAAAACCCTTCACGCCTCTCTAAGCTCACCATCTTCCTCGTCGTCATCAGACTCGTCCCTGAACGGGTTGAAATCGTCGTCTTCGTCCCCTGAGCTGACAGATTTGAAGCTGTCGTCGCTGTCTTTGCCGGATTCCCTGTCCGACTCCTCCGACTCGCTCTCCTCTGAACTCGTCCCTGACAGACCGCCGTGCTTGCGAGGCTTCTTCTTCGGCTGTTTTTTGAGCTCTGAACCTGGAGAGAGCGCCGGAGTTACAGGAATTACAAATATTACACTGAAAAAACTCAAAATCTTACAGAGATGATTGTTCCAATTTCTAGTTAAAATAAAAAATTTATATACACACACACACACACACACACACAGACACATATCAAAATACTTTAAAATATATTTTAAAAATAAATATTTGTTTATATTATATATATATATATATATATATATATATATATATATATATATATATATATATATATATATATATATATAAACACACACACACACACACACACATATCAAAATAATATATATATATATATATATATATATATATATATATATATATATATATATACACACACACACACACACACACATATATACACACACACTTTTTAAAACTCATTTTAAGTGACCAATATTTTTGCTTGTAATCAGGAAAAAATAAATAAGAAAATCTACCAACAGAAAAATTAAACTTTTCTTAAGATTTCTTGAAATATGCTCCTGTATCACACCGACATGTTTCTCTTTCAGTAATTATGTTTATATTGAGTGTGATGACCAGAAATTAGAACATTATACTTGGTAAGATTGGAGTGTTTGTAGTTTGGACGGAGACCCATCCCATGATTATCTGTGACTCAGCCCACCTTTCCTCTTCTTTCCTTTGGGTTCAGGGTCGGCGGCGTCGCTGGGCGACGGCGTCTTCTTGGCCGACAGGTCGATGCCCAGCAGGCTGTAGAGCTTCTGCCTGTCTGGAGCTGGAAAGTGCTTCTCGATGAGAGACTGCAGCACGCCTCTGCAACCAAAGCATTTCCATCAGTGTCACATCCTGGTGCCGACATGGTGGCAGAAAACTCTCATCCCTACTTGGCTGTTGACACAAAGTCGTTGAGTTCTCCTCCTCCTTCCTCCAAGGCCTCCAGCGTCCGAGCCTCGCCGGTGGACTGAAGGCCGATCACCACACACTGCACAGAAACATCCGGTCAGGACATCGTCCACCGAGGAGACGACTCCACGTCTCACAGAAAGCTTCCCTCATTTCCAGCAAACATCAACTCAAGATACAATTACCTGCAGTTTTCCAGGAACGAGTAAAGACGTACTAGGAGTAAGTATGTAGTACTAGGACTGAGTAAAGTACTGTGTACTAGGCTGTAGCACAGCAGCAGGTAAATCTGAATCTGAGCCGTCTCCAGGTGCAGTAACGGAGGTGTTGTGCAGGTAAATATCTGCGCACACGTCTCACCTTGCCGTTCTGGACCTCCTCTCTGGCCAGCTGGACCACTCGGCGTACTTTGGAGGCGATGCAGAGGTACTTGAAGAACCTCTGGTGGGCGGACCAGAACTGCCCCCACATGGACTTCTTCATGCGCTGCTCTGCATCCATGAGGTTTGCAGCCTGCTGGAACTTCTCACGAGCACTCACCCACTGAGCAGCAGCACAACGTCACATTAACATCACATTAACGTCACGCATGCGTCATGCACATGCCGTCACACACACGTCACACACACGTCACAGGAGAAAGTGAAACTGAAGTGAAAACAGAGCCGAAGTCAGACAGACGCTCACCAGCCTCACGGACTTGTTGTACATGCTGATGTACTGCAGAGTCAGAGGAACCTCCTCGATTTTAAAGGTCACGCCGGTGAAGCTCAGCTGCCTGGCGATGTACATGCCTCTCAGCTTCATGTCCATAGCAACGATCTCCATGGCGCCCACGCCCCTGGAGTAAAAACAAAGGAACAATGCAGGTAAACACGAGTTAAAATCATGAATACTCGTTGCCGTTACCTGTAAAAGCAGCGACTCACCTTCGCTCCACAGCCTGGATGAAGTTTCCAAACTCTCTGAACGGTGTTTTATGGCCCCAGATGCCCAGTCGGTTCATGTACGCCATGTTCCGTGGCTCCGACGCGCCTGGATCAGACAGAATCTCACGTTTCTACCCATGCAACATGAACCAGAGGTAAAACGTGCTGAACATCTGCACACCTGTGGCGCTGGCGTACACCACCCGGGCTTTGGGCAGTTTGTTCTGCAGCTCCAGCACCGCCAGCCCGGTTTTCGTCGGCTTGGATGATCCGATGGGACACACGTTTTTGGCTTTGTGACACTCGTCGTAGACGATCTGGAGGCGCTGGGTTCAGGAACGCCACGGTGTTTCTGCTATCTTTTAACAGAGCTGGGCGATACCACCTAAAATCAATATCATGATATACTGAGCAGTTCACCTCGGTAACGATAAATGGACGATAACTGGCTCTAGACTGGACGGGTGGAGACATGAGCACAGCCAACCTAGAAACAACTAAAGCACACTTTTGATTTCATTTAAACACCTTAATTCGTTTATAAGAAGCTCTGTGTACAAATGTACATATTAAGTTAAATGAGTCAGATTCTTATTTAAATAAACAAATATTACTTTGTGTCCATGAAAAACACACTGAAAACACACACAGCTATCAGTTAGCATGATGCTAACTTAACATTGAAAACCCCATAAACAGGCTGGAGCAAATTGGAATGGCTTCTGCTTTTTTAAAACGTTTAACACCAACAACGGACACTAAATAAACGTCACTGATCACTTGCAGACATGATCTTCAAGGTTATGAACAGAAAACTAGACGAACGAAATCTCGTGGTTTTTAGTGAAATCTCGCGAGATTTCACCGTTATCTGATGAAATCTTGCGAGATTTCGTTGGTAAAATAGATCAATATCGCATTTTTAAATATCTAAATGAAATCTGCATATGAAAATATTGCGATACTTCAGTGTATCGATATTTTTTCCCAGTCCTAAATATCGGCCAAAATTCCGATATGGTGCATCCCTAAACGTTTCGCCATGTAGGAGATAAAACGGCTCCAGGAAAGGATACGACTCCATCGAAGTCCTCGCCGCACCAGTGCAGCAGCTGCTGGAATCGGGTCTTGTACTTCCCTCCTGACTGGCTCTCTCCGATCAGGGACGAGTACGTGGCGAAGATGACGCCCTTCTTCACGCTTCCGTTGTGTTTGGAGGAGATTTTGCCGTATTTGAACTGAAAACGTGGTAAAGTGATTAGTATTTGCGGCCACGGCTTCGTGCCGCTTCGCTCAGTGAGTCACTGCACCTTGTTCAGTGAATGGACCTGGATGTTTTTGGCTCCGATGTCCCTCAAATCTCTCTCAGCATCGTACTTCAAATCATTCGAGACGCTAAACCTGAAAAATAGAAAAAGGTGTCGTGTTTTCAGTTTTAAATGAACGTTCTGCAGTCCAGTTAAAAGCAGAGCAAGTGAACGATGAAGATTTGGGGATATTTACCACAGAGATCTCTTTCTGCCCAACAGATAGTTCTCATATATGATTCCTGCGATGGTCCGGCCTTTACCCACACCGGCTCCGTCACCGATCAAGTAGGCGGCCCGATCGCCGCTGGGAAGGAACGTCTCATGTTGCTGAAGCACACCAACGAAAGAAAAGCAAAATGAAGAACAAAACATCTTCATTTTCATTCTGGCACCTGGTTCCAGGCAAACGACGATTCTTTTCTGTAACTTTGGAGAAACTAAAACCAGAACGGGACGCCGACTGTGTTCCCGGCCATCAGTGTCAGCCAGTCAAGGTGATGGGCTGACCAATCAGATTGCAGGAAGGCATCAGTGAAAGAGCAAAAGCACAGATATGAAACACTCACATCCTCGGTGAGAAAAGTCGCTACGAGTTGCCAGATGATGTCATTGTCTAATTTGCATAATCTGCAAAGGACGCTGCAGCAGAGTGAAATAATGTCTAGTAGATGCAAAAAGGGGGAAAAAAAACACTTAATATGAGAATAACGGGGGAAAAAAATCTGTTAATATTTTCTGTTTTATTGTTGATTAAACTACTTTGATTTTCTATGAATCCGTCAGTTAGCCGGGCGGGACCTTCACTGGCTCCCCGTTAAATCCAGGACAGAATTTAAAATTCTTCTTCTCACATCTAAAGCTCTCCATGACCAAGCTCCATTATATATTAGAGATCTCATAGTTCCAGATGTTCCACGCAGAGCACTTCGCTCTCAGACTGCAGGTCTGCTGGTGGTTCCAAGGGTCTCTAAGAGTAGAATGGGAGGCAGAGCGTTTGGCTATCAGCCCCCCTATTATGGAATCAGTTACCAGCTCGGGTTCAGAGGGCAGACACCCTCTCTACCTTTAAGATCAGGCTTAAAACCTTCCTTTTTGATAAGTCTTATAGTTAGGGATGGCTAGCATCCCTTAGTTAAGCTGCTATAGGTTTAGACTGCTGCGGGACGTCCCATGATGCACTGGGCTCTTCCTTTCCCATTTATCGCTGAGGTGGGAGGGGCGTGCTGACAGCACCTGCTGTTTAGGAGTAAATAACATGTGGGCCCAATCAGTATTCTCCTTTTAGTCCTTCCCCTCCGTGTTGTGGTTCACGTGCAGGGGTGGGGGGTGTCCCAGTCCTGCTAGGACGGCGGTGTGGGGGTTTATAGCTCCTCAAACGAGGGGTTTTCAGATGCACGCTTACAATGAAAGGGTATGACAATCACCACCAAGATGGCTGCTACCAAAAAATCCACAAAAGTAAATATTTTCTCCACAGACAAAGTTTAAAAAGTATGAAAATGGTATTGTCTAGTTTAACGCCGTTTAAATGTTTAACTGTCATTTTCTTTGTAAAATACACATGAAAAATAATCGCTAGTGCTACACCGACGCTTCAGAAACAAACGCCAGCAGCATGAAAACCAGCAGTGATCTGTAGCGGTTCTGATTATCTACAGCGATAGATGATCAATAACTTCAGCAACACGGCTGCTGGTCTTCATTTACATGGAGGACCTTCGTATGGCTGCTCGATTATGGAAAATATCATTATCACCATTATTTTGGTCAACATTAAAATCACGATTATTCAAATGATCATTTTAGTGAAACACTGCATTTATTCAGCATTTCTCTGTCCAAAAACATTTTGTTATTGATCATTTACACCAAACACACACATCCCCTCAGCTTCGTGAATGCAGGTTTTAGCAGGGCCGAATGGAGAGGGACATACTGACCATGCGCTTTTATTTTGGCTACTTCAGCTAGTAGTAAAAGAAGACGGAGAAGACGACAATAAAAACAACAGCAGCAGTATGCCATCACCAAAGAACCGCGCTGCCTCGGTGATTTCACTCTTCGTTGTGAAGAATTCTCCAAAAATAAAAGGCGAGGACGTGTGGACGAGGAATCGTCTAAGCAGACGTGCTGTGCGGTCTGTTGGTTCTACAACAAGAACTCTGTCTAAATGACGCGCCGGGTCTCCGTGCTGCCTCCGGTTTACTGCCGTTTCCGTTTCACGCATGTGAAATGTGAAAATCTCAGAGGAAAGTTCTCAGTCTGGTCGTGGCTCCGCCTCAACATGCGATTCACTCACGAGCCACGATAAAATATCAAACAGGCTTGATTTACGTGCGACTCGTGATTTCTGATCGGGAGCTTGTCGTGAGGAGCCCATCGCCTCTCGTAGGGCTGTGCAATTGATCAAAATTGATCGTGATTTCAATTTTCAAGTCAAACGATCTCCAAACTTATGTCATCAAGTTGAAACGATGCCTTTTTTTCCCCCCCACACACAATTTCTGGAAGAGGCGCGCACGCACAATACACCCCTCCAACCCAGCCCTGCTTTAACCTGCACTCATGCAGCTGAAGAGCGAAGCAGGTGTGTTGGGTTTTCCGTAAAATATCAATGCAAAGTACTTTTGACAGAGAAAAGCTGAATAAATGCGTTGTGTAACTGAGTGGTTCCCAAACTGGGGGGCTCAGGGCTATGCTAGAGGGGGACCCAGCCAGGCTGAAAGTGAAGTTTTTGCACTTCTAACAAAAGATGGGCATATTTTTGAAGTACTAATGAACAAATGATATTCAACAAAAGTGCATTTTTTCAAGCATCTCTTGGAAAATGTTTGGGTGCATGTGGTCGCGGTGGTGGGATGGGGGGGCTTGTTGTCATAATTGCCAATGAAAAAGAGGCCCTGCAGACAAAATTTGGGATCCCTAGTTTCCATAAAATAATCGTCTGAATAAACATGATTTCAATATTGACCAAAATAATCGTGATAATGACTTTTCCCATAATTGAGCAGCCCATCGCCTCTCGTGACCCCCCACGCACACCGCACAACGCACGATTTAGCCAAGAATCGGCCCGATCCCCAAAATTGTCACACGACTGGAAAATCTGCTCAAAAACGGCCAAAAATCACAGAGTACGCCGAGATTTACACACAAGCCGGCAGATCACTGATGACGTGATTGTTGAAGGGGGGGGGTCCCAGTTTGCAGGGGCTGACCTGCAGTCCTACCCCTCGTAGCTTCGTTTTAAAGGTAAGGGGAAAAGAGAATTGGTCCGTGCTTTCATGTCAGTTCCTGAAACCCTCAGAAAAAGCCACTAGATTTGTCGCTAGTTGCTTTTCTGAAAAGTCACCAGAGCGGTCCGAAAAATCGACAAATATGGCGACAAATATGGCGACGTCGCTCAGTGTTGGTCTGGCACCGTTCTGGATCGATCATTTCTCATCACCAGAGAGGAAGCAGATGGCGTCGCAGATTCAGGGAGGGAAGCAGAGCAGAAGTGTTTGGAACGTGGAGGATGAAACATTACAGACTTAAAGATTATTGAGCACTGACGGTCAGAAGACTATAAATCCTTAAAAAGCAAACTTCGGAACTAGGAGGCAAAAGCATGACGATCGTATTAAGCCGTCTATGTTGATAGAAGCGATCAGATGACTTTTCCATGTGAACACGTCGGCTGGAATGTGATGGATGGATGAATCATTTCTCCGCGTGAACGCAGCGACTGTGGCGATCTCTGCTCACCTGAGCTGCGTACGTGATGGCTTCCAGCTGCAGCGCCGACAAGCAGCCGCGGTCGATGACCTCCTCTGGGATGGACAGTCTGTACCACACCTCTGGAGGGTTGACGCTGGACAGGGAGCTGGTCTCCACCACAGGATCAGGGTGCCTCAGCCCCACCTTCACTGCAGCGACAGTCCCCGTCAGCAGCACGCTAGCATTCATCATCACGGTCCAGCAGACTGTCAAACTTACATTTCATCGGCATGTACTCGGCGTAAGTCTCTGCGTGACCCAGCTCATCTTCCTCCTCCTCCTCGGGCTCATCCTCCTCTCTGATCCCTGGAGGTTTCTGGAGAGACGAGTCCTCGCGGTCATCATCGGTGATCGGACAGCTACAGCCCGATGTTTCTGAAGCAGCAGCGTAACTTACCAGAGCGTGTGAAAAGCTTTGCATTTTCATGTCGTCTTTAATCCAGATCCTGGCGGCATCTTTACCCATCACCTCCTTCTTGATTCCATTGTTCATGTCAACTGAAACAGCAACGAGGAAAACTGATAAGGACACGGTCGGTTTCTCCCATCATAGACCCAGACCAATGTTTACACACAATACACACCAGTCAGGAACAGATTCAAAGTCAATATTCTGCTTCCTGACGGGATTCAAACCATCATTAAATGACATCACGTATCTACGAAGCTCTCTGAACCAGATACGCATCATTCTAATGGTTGTTGTATGACTCAGCAATTTGGCCAAGAACTTAACATTTAATGCTCTGAAGAATAAAACGCTCCAGCTTCAAGACAAAAATCATCCCTGGATGTGAATGAACACCATTTAACCCTTAATGGTCACTCCAACTTACCACCAATCAGACCATGAGGAGACACAAAGTCCTCTCACCCAAAAATATGACAAATCCATTTTCCACTTCATTCCCATCAAATGGTTCATCATAAATATCACATCTGGAATTATTTTAACTGTTCAAACGACGGTTTGATGTCATGAAAAGACAAACAAGAATTGATTACTTCCCACACAAGGTTTTTTTTTAAGTCTTTTAAGCAGTTTTTGGTAGAAGACTTTGTCCTCACTGACCCAGGACGGTGTCCTGCTGACCGCAGCATTGGCTGTTTTAAAAATTGCTCCTCAAGGGAAACTATTTCTTGCAAAAAGTTGTCCTAAACGGAGGAAACCATAATGGAGGCCATAAGCTGAGGGAAAAATAACCTGGCAGGACAAAAAGTCCCAAATGACCGACAAGGGTTAACGTGACGTTTATCTGTGCTCGCCACAGTTGTTTCGCTTGTTGGAGGAGAGACAGTAGACGCTTTGGACTGTAGGAACCTCCTGATGTTCCTAGAACCTTTTCAGGAGTAAGGCCGTTTTTTGGTGCATTCGGACACATAGGAACGAAGAACCTCAGTTCCTAGAACCTTTTTAGCTCCTACTCTGAGGCAGGGTGTTTTCGGGGTTCCATAGGAACTGAAATACATAGATGTTTGGTGATTGGTAGAACTGGCAAGCCCCCCCCCCGTTGCGTGATCTCCGCTTCTTCAAGCCCCGCCATATTTAAAAAGTCTCACGGCTGTTTACCGAGATCGTAATAACTATTAAAATAGGAGTGTACCAATTCATCATCAAATCCATCAGAATGAAATGAAATGAAATGAAAAATACTTTATTCATCCCCGAAGGGAAATTCAGTATTGTAAAATGAATGGAACACGTCCCAAATCCAGAACTATTCTGAAATGTCCAAAAGTGATTGTTTTATACTAATTTAATGACCCAGCTGCAGTAGAATCTGCGGCTGCCGCCCGAACGTGTTCGGGCACACTTCAACAAAAGGTAAACAAGGGAAAGCTGGCAAGCTAGCTTTATAAACAGCTCTGAATAAAAGAGATGAGAAACCTCATCATCAGATGACCTGGGCCATAAATGTGTCTGTCTCAGACAATTGCATCAAACATGGTTCCTATCACGGTCCTCCCTCATGTCTGAACACAGACTGATGTGGAATGTAGTTCTGATAACTGAACTTCAGACGGGGAGTTCTAGGAACTGATCCAGAACCTCTCTGGTAGCAGGAAAATAGAGAAAACAGGCGGAAACTCAGTCTTGCTGTTAGAAAACTATGCGACACAGATCCAAACGTTGGAGATGTTCTCTCAGCACCCACGTTACTGCACGCCGTTAACTGTGGACGAGCCTAAATGTTTCCACTTCCATTAACATGAGAACAATTTTGCAGCGAGTGTAAAACAGTCCTATCAAAATAGTTGGCACCTAATTTCATAATCAACTAATCATTTATTGTTTAAAAGCTTTGTTTTCTTCTCCAAATTGCCGTCTTCCGCTGCCTCGTCTGGTTATCTTTTCTGGAATTGTATTTTCTGGAATTGTATATCTATTGTACATAAATTAAACACACTACCAGCTAAAAGTCTGGACAGGTTTTTTTTTTTTATTAGACTAAACTCAATGAGAAAGTTTCCTACCTTTGGCACTGCTACAATTTTCGTATGATGCGATTAGCCGCCTAATCGCCTAAATAATCGGTGACTATCATTTGTGGCAGCCGATGCTGTACTGAAGGTTGGAATGAATCGTTACCTGAACCTGTGGCGGCTGCTGTGGCCACAGGTGGAGCGATGTCAGGTGGAGGCTTCAGCTTCATGAGCTCCATCAGGCTGTTGCCCTTTACGCCCGTGGCTTTGACATTACTGGTCCGAAGCAGGTCTTTCAGCTGGATCTGCTGGGAGGAGAACGTGGACGTCAGCCTAACTGAGACAAACTGCTAAAACGTGACGGTCCAGAAACGTACCTGATCTTTGTTAGAAGGCACTACGGTGGACACCGAAGGAGGAACACCTGTGGACGAGGGGGCGGGTGAATCCCGCAGTGCTGAGTTCGCCACATGGACCACCTTGGTGACGGTTATGGTATGTTTGATCGGGTTGGTAACCGACTGTTTGGTGACAGCAGCTCCGAGCGACGGCAGCTGGTTCAGCTGATTTAAGACAAACGTGGTGGTCGACGGCTGAGGTTTGTGCTGGAGGGGGGGACATTGCAGAGGGGCCGGTTTTAAAGCAACACGCCGTCATGGATGATCAGGTGAAGCAGAAATCTGCTGGAACTCACCCTGATTGTAACGATGGGGACTGCAGCCGGAGGCTCGGGTCTAACAACCTCCACCGACTCGGCTCCCGCACAGACATCCAGCGCACTGATGGAGATGGGCTGGAAGAGGGCCAGAAATCACAGCGTCAACGTTTCTATAGCAACAAAGGATCTACGCTGCATAAAAACAAACTGGAGCTCGTCTTACTTGCTGGATTGTTGAGGGCTGTGTGATATCCTGAGAATCAACATCTAACAGGCCGATGTCACCTGGGCAAATTCCACTCTCGCTGAGAGCAGCGAGGAGTAAATCCTGTCCGGGATCCATCTGCGGGACAAACCAGGAGAACCTCAGAACAACACGGACCTTTTAAAATAAATGACAGACGTATTTACAGAGTAAACAGATTCGTAGATGAACTGAATAATAACTGGTTGCAGGCTGTTTTACATTACCTACTTTAATTTCATGACTGTAAATTAATTTCCCAAGCAACCCCCCCCCCCCCCCTTTTTTTTTTTAATAAGAAATATCAGATTAATCATTAACTGAACTGACGAACCTCTGTGTTTAAAAACTTTGTAGTACTGTGGACATGTAACAGCGCACTGATCCACTTTAATGTGTTTCATTTCACCAGTTTTTTCTGATTCAATCTGATACCTGAACGCATCAGCCAATACCGATCCCATACGACTGTTAAGAGAATGAACCGCATCCCATGTACGGGATCAGGCTAGGTATAAAAACATCTAGCCTTGTTTAAAAAAAAGGTAAATTAACAAATAACATATAAAGTGTAGATTAGAAGCAAACTGAAATAACACTTCCATGTAAAGTTACTGCAAACTACGGCCGTCCCAATCCCACTTTTGCCCCACTTCTGACACCGATACCTATATCACAATACTGAGTAGGGCTGGGCAATATGGACCAAATATCATCACAATATAATTAGTTTTATGCGATATATACACCGGTATTTTTACCCATATTTTCATATGCCAAACCGTATCTATATTTAACGGGTATCGATCTATTTTACAAAGAAATCTCACAATATCGTTTTGTTACTAACAGGAAAACCGCAAATTTCATCATTCTTTATAAATCTCACGGTATTTCGTAAATCTCATAGATTTAGAACAAAACGAAAAACGATGATATCTTCAAATTTCACAGAAAAAATCGAACTCATTTTTAAATAAAATATGGTATCAGCAACAAAATATCTCAATTCAGTGCATCAATATTTTTCCCAACTTATCAAATAATCAGGGACCCCTTTGTAGTCATTCGAGGCACCAGGAACGAAAAAATAAAGCAAAAAAAATATACAGTACAACTAATACCACGATATAACGATACGCAAGACTGGGCGATATATCTATATGAAAAATATATCGATATAGTTTTAAATAAGATATGAAATTGGACAATATCGCATATATTGATATATGTAGTTCAGTGTTTGTCTGTTTTGTCTTTTTATATAAACGCTGCCCGTACTTGGGTTTATCATGTTTAATTCCTTTGTAATGTTTCTTATTTGCATCTGTGAGTTTCTTGCACAGTTATATAGTATTTATATATACACATTTTATTGTTCTTCGAACAGTTAAATGTTATTTCTAGGGTTGCAAGATAACCATTTTTTAAAACCCATGCGATAATCGATAAATTTCAGCTACTAAAGGCCGATACCGATAACACACATACATACCTAATCACACCAAATCAAAAATTCAAACTGCATGGGGTATAAATTATCGGGGTAAGTCGTCATGATATCGGACTTAACGGAATGATGTTATAATTTCCTGTTATTAGCCCGATATTTATCGACCGAATAATTATCGTGCATCCCTAGTTATTACATCCGGCCAGATTAAATAGCACTACTTGTGACGTCATATTTTGCTTTGTTTGTGACTAAACCTTTGCTCTCACTTTGCGATAAAAATATAGGGATATATATTGTTTATCGATGTTCAGCCCAAATATATCGGGATATGACTTTTGGTCCATATCGCCCAGCCCTAACGATATGTAAATATATCTCATGTAAATATACCATATCAGTATATCGCACAGCCTTAATCTTTATTATAAAGGTAATCCAACAGCATGATTTTTTAAAAAAAGCTCAGAATCTCACATGGAGATACTAATAAAGTAGAAGGTCCACATGTGGAGCACATGTGGCATTAAACCACCAGCACAATGACATCTCAGGCTCTCTTTCAACAACAAACATTCACAATAAGAAGTCCAAACTTGTCCTGTACACCTTTTAGTCTATTTCACTAAAATAAGGGCGACTAGTTAAATACTTAACACAGAAACTAGAGTCGAGAGTGGCATCAATGAAACACTGATATGGGTTAAACAGTGACTGAAGCATCTTACACTACCTCCTTCGTTAGAGCAGCACAGCAGAGTGAAAGTTATCTGTTGATCACTGCAGAGGTCTACTTAGCTGTCTGGTCCAAGAACAGTTTCAAAGTGACCCAAAACAAGACACGTGCTTGCACTGCCCTGCCTTCAACTTCCTGCTGCCTCCGACTCAACGCAGCTAGCCCCCCGACTTCTACTCGGCTGTTATATAATATCGACACAGATATCACCTACAGTGTGAGGTTGTGTAAAACATCTTGCCTGAGGATGCCGTTTAACCCGCACTAGTTAACCTTTGTCTTTCACTTTGTCACACGAGCTAAACTGGCCTGGTTAGACCAGGGTGACACAGCTAAGTCGTGCTAGCTTGCACACCACCTGCAAGCTAAAAAAGCTACCAGGTACTTTCACATGCTTGTCACCAAGTCCGAGAAGTAAAGTTGATCATTTTTAATTTTACCATAAGCTAAGGCGATGCTAAAAGCTATTTAACTAGTACACCTCGAAGCGGTTGTGGCTAAATAGACGGAGAAAGCTCCGTATGCCAGTCCCCTTTAATCCCCATCTGCCTAAGGAACATTTACGTTTAGATGTTTAACTCCTAAAACTCCTAAAATATTAAAACAGTGCGTTTATGACGGGTCGCGGAGGTAACGTACAGCTTTCTACATCGGTGCTGCTGCAAGTTGATAACGAGTTGTTGATAAATGACGTTAGCAAAATTATCCTAACAGAAACTGTCTTTAAATACCTTCATTTATTTATTAACCAACGTGCCTTTCATACACTAGCCCACAGCGGTTAACTTCAGAGACAAAAATCACAATTAACAATCAAACGACCCCTGTTGTCGTAACGTTATTAACGGTGTTCTCACGCGCACAGCCGTTGACGTTGCTAGCTAACGTTAGCAACCAGGACAAGACTAACGCAAACAGTCTTAAATCCTCCCCCAACTTATTATTTTATCACAAAATTATAACAGCAAAGCGACAATCGCGAGTTTTTAACAACTCTTGGTTTCAGGTGAACTCGAGCGAGCCGGTGCGGGCCCGAGGCGGACTCACTTGTAAGCGGAACGGCCGCTGCAGCTCGCGGTCGGCGGCGCTCAGCGGTTCGGGGCTTGTTGTCCTCTCGGCTCCTCGCGCTCACGCCATCTTTTTATCAAACGCTCCGCCGCATGCTGGTCACGTGACGTGCAGGCCGACCGCCGCCGTTTTTGCTGTCAAACTTCTCCACCGGCGTCGTAAAACGTGGGTCTCCGGACCGCCGCGGCTCGTCCCTCGACGACAATAAGCCGATATAAGCGAGAAATTTCGCATTTCTAATAAATTAGCACAAACCAGAAACATAGCAGAGTCAGCGAGCTAATACGACGTCACGTGACCGCGCGAGGTCTCAGTAGGAAGTGACGATGAGCAACTTCTCTTCTTCTTCCTTCCTTTTTCATATTCTTGTTACATTTCCTCTTCATCCTTTCTTACTTCAAAGAAAAAAGTTATCTTGTTTCTATCGTTTCATTTATTATTGTTATCATTTTATTTTATAGATTTATCTGTTTCTTTTTCTGGTCTAAAGCAGAAAAATGTATTCTTACATTCAGCAAACTGATGATGATACTTATTCAGACCCTCCAATTAAAGAAAAGGCTGAATTCACAATAGTAATTCAAATAACAAGAAACTACAGAAACTAATAATAAATAAAAATTACAAAAATATAATTTAGTGAAATCAAATATTGCTTTTGAATTCTGGTTGAAAATAATAATTTAAAAAAAAAAAAAACTGTCCCAGTCCTAGCTTTGGACCTCCATGATGCTTGTTTGCTTGTTTTATTTTTTTGTGTTCGTTTTTAATATTTCTGCTGAACCACAATTCAAAATCAATGTAATAATTTTCATAGAATTTTTATTCATTATAACTTTTATAAATTTCAACTTATTTCACTGAAAGCTGATTTTTTTTTCCTTCTTTAATTGGAGGGTGTGAATAATTTTGAGGACGATTATATGTAGAAAATAATCTAATTTAATTTTAAAACAAAGTTCAAGATTGGTGTACAAAGTTGTTATTGTATTTTAATTGTTTCAGCAGTTACATGATACTTTAGCAGCATATTTTTAGACAGATATCAGATTATAATTTACCATTAATAAACTTCGCTAAATCTTTTGGTACAACAGAATTTCACAGCGGACAACTATTATTATTATTATTACTATTATTGTTCATGGAAGGAAGGTGATTATTAATTATTATAATTTTAAATTAATTATTGTAATACAATTATTATGATTATTATTATTATTAATATTGCTCATGGCCACAATAATAATAATAATAACAATAATAATACCCACAATAATAATAATAATACCAGTCTGACTGCTGGGAAAGAGAAGTTTAACCAAATGTTTGTTTATTTGTTTATTTAAGGATGCAGGATCACAGCAAAGCTAATTCCCGCCGTCCATGTTGCATCACAGGATGGAGATGATTATGTTTAAATGTAATTATGAGCTTATTAGAAATTCAATTTGTCATAAAACGTATTCTCCCTTTGGAATTCCTGTACTGCATGCATGCTGAGGATGGACCGATACAGCGGCCCGCCGATATTTCCGGCTTCTGCTGGTATTGACATTGATACGTCCGGTGTGTTGGCCGATACCCTGACTCAGCATAATTTACAAACAGGCATCTATACAGGCAGCAGCTGTTTTTATAAGTATTTAATATTTGTTTCCAATATTTGCAGTTTCTCTTTTATACGTTTATTTGAAGTGATTTGTTTCTTTTTATCTTAAAATTCAATTCATTCTTTATTTCAGGCACATAACAGGTCCATATAACATAAAAATAAAATAATAATAACATAATAAATATCATAAAAAGAGTTTTCAAAATTAGTTTTTATCATGTCCATTATACTAAAGGGTTCAAATGCAGTATCGGCTACAAATATCGGTAGGTTGTATCACCATCGGTTGAGGCTGATGAGAAAATGTCATTATAGGTATTGTCCGCTAAATATCGGCAGGTTGTATCGGGCACCGGCTGAGGTTGATGAGAAAATATCATTAACAGTATCGGCCTTAAATATCGGCAGGTTGTTTTGGCCACGGGCTGAGGCTGATGAGAAAATATCATTATCAGTATCGGCCCTAAATATCGGCAGGTTGTTTTGGCCACGGGCTGAGGCTGATGAGAAAATATCATTAACAGTATCGGCCCTAAATATTGGCACGTTGTATCGGCCACCGGCTGAGGCTGTTGAGAAAATATCATTATCAGTATCGGCCCCAAATATCAACAGGTTGTATCGGCCACCGGCTGAGACTGATGAGAAAATATCATTATCAGTATCAGCCCCAAATATTGTCAGGTTGTATCGGCCACCGGCTGAGGCTGATGAGAAAATATCATTATCAGTATCAGCCCTAAATATCAACAGGTTGTATCGGCCACCGGCTGAGACTGATGAGAAAATATCATTATCAGTATCAGCCCCAAATATTGTCAGGTTGTATCGGCCACCGGCTGAGGCTGATGAGAAAATATCATTATCAGTATCGGCCCCAAATATCGGCAGGTTGTATTGGCTGAGGCTAATGAGGAAACATTTTTAGTATCTGCCCTAAAAAAAATCTGTATCGGTCAATCCCTAAGGCATGCTGTCTGGATCTCTGCAGGGAACTCTCCTCCGAGCATTTCTGCGTTTTCCTGCGTGTTCACTACAGAATACGATATTCTCCCAGCTGAAGCAATCTTTCTAAACAGCCTTTTTCATTTTATAAATTGAAGTTGCATCTACTTACACCACTGCCTTTTCAGGCTGGAGTACAGGAACATTAGCTGCAAACTCCCGTGTGCAGCACTAAAGCTCAGCTGAAGCTGAAACTGCTTCATCACAGTAAACCTGGTATTTAGATTCATGTGCACTAAAGTGATGATATGTAATTGTAAGTTTCAGCTTGACGTTTATGTTTAAACCTTCCAGATGTGATGTTTAACTCTGTGGGATGTCATTTCTGCTGCGCGGTGGAAAGAATGCACCGTTGAAACGGCATTTTCTGCCCTTTGCTCTCCAACACGGGGAGTTTAGAGACACAGAGGTCCGAAACAAACGCAACGAAAACTCAGATACAACAATTATCACTGTTTAGTTTGTTACTATATCAGAATATATAATATATGAACAAATGCACATAATCATTCACAAGAAAAATGTGCATATGTGTGTAAATGTGTATATATACTGGTTATATGTAGTACCGTGTAAATCTGTGCTTTTCAAACTGGAGGTCAGGACCACCATGGGGGGGCCCCATGATCATTTCAGGGGGTCACAAAATCACTGTAAAAAAATAAAATAAAAAAAAATACAGGCTACATTTATCGAATAATTTAGTGATTTGGGGGCTATCAATATTAACACATTATTGCAAAACAAGGTTGTAATAGTTTGGGATTTTTAATTAGTTTTAATTCTGATTTAGTTTTGACTTTTTGTTTTTCAATTCAGTTAGTTTTATTTATTTATTTTTGAGCAGGTTTGCTAGTTTTATTAGTTTATATTGAGCACAACAGTTTGTGGTTTGTTTTCCCACTTTTTGTTTGTTGTGTTAGGTTTTCAGTTTTGTTTCTTTCTTTTTGTTCTGTTTTGAGGGTATATACTTGTTTTGTTTTTGTGTTGTGTGTTTTTTATTTTTTTTATTTTGTTTAACCGATCATTCCTTTTGTGAAATTATGACATAAACTGTTCTATATTATATTATTCTTTTTGTTATATCATACAACATTGTAGGAAGATTATTATTATAACTGTTATTAGTATTTTCTTGTTTTCTTAGAAGTTGAGGAGTGGGACATTTTGTGTTTTATGAATGTATATTCCTTTTGTTCCTGTTGAAAAAAAATTATTAGTTTCAGTTTAGTTTCATTCGTTTCAGTGTTCGTTTTAGTTTTGTTTTAGTTTTTTTTGTAAATGACACGTGTTTGTCTGGTGTGACATTCAACATCATCAGGAAGTCACTCTGGTAGAGCAAAGTAAATAGGTTAAATAGAAATAAATTTAATATCAACTCAAAAGACTTACACTTATACAATACAGTTTCTCTGAGTTATAGTAAAAAAAACTGTAATTTTTATTTTTATTTCAGTTAGCCAGAGTTCTTTCAATTTGAGTTTTCATCTCTTCGTTAGTTTTAATTATCTACAATAACCTTGTTGCAAAGAGCTTAATCTTTGAAATTAACACACTCATTTCTTAATTATTACAAAAATAACCAAGTTATTATGAATACCATGTTTAAAATAAAATAAGTGAATAAAAGAATAAATAAATAAAAATCCTAACATGGCAAGAAGAAATAAAAATGATTTTAAAAAAATGGGGTATGAAAAAAAAGGATGCACTCTTTATAATATGCAGGATATTAACATGTTTGTTTGATGAAATATGGCGTTTACGTGTAAATTATGGTGGACATGCATAAATATTGTGCAAATAAAGTCCGCACAGGTGTGACATTAATGAAAAAGAACGCAAGATGTCACAGTTATGGTGCAGGGAAAGTGTTGTGGATGAGCTGCCCTGGTTAGTTTGCAACTGTTTCCATGTTCAAACTGCATATTTGTGCCAAACCTTTTTAGCACTGAAACATTTAGTAACTGCAACAATTAGAAACTTTTTTGTGTCTTGATGGTGCCAAAGGACTGAAGCAGCAATCTGCTGCTTGCTGCACTTATTTCTCCTCTTTTATGTGACAAAAGAATGCATGAAAAGGTTGAAAAATGCCAAAGAAAACAGAAATGTTGGGAGGTAAACATAAACAGCTGTTATCTAAGGCGGGCGCAGTGCCGCCGCTGGCCTGCAGGGGGCGCCAGCGTCCCGCCTCCTCTCATTCATTTCACAGAGAAACATGGCGGAGTGGAGCTGTGGGGGTCTCATCGGCTGAGCTGTCGGCGCTTCTCGCTCCGCAGAAGTACACCCAGGAACCGTGGAAGGGTGCCGTCGTGTCGTGAGGACGCTGCCCGTGGAGGCGGGTCGAGGTTGACCTCTTACCGGGTGTTTGTCGGGATTTTTTCCTCCGAACGAGGCGAGAAGGAGCCACGAAAACAAGTCGGACATGAACGGGGTAAGTTTGCTGCTTAAGCACCAACAAACACACTAACGAAGCCGATGTCGCAGGAAAAACGGCACAAATCACCGCAGGACGCGTGTGTTTGACTTTGAAGCGGAGTTCAGGTGGTAATTTTATCATTTAGGCGAATTTTAGAGGAAGTTTGTGCAGTTGTAGGAGCTACAGATGGAAGCTTTTTGTTGGAGAAAGCTAGCGTTAGCTAGTGACCGCTACATGCTCCTACACGAGGACGAGGCGCTTTTCATGGCGGAAAAGACGCAAATAAACACGCAGTTTGCGGTGAAAGGAGGAATATGGTTTAATTTGGACTGCGTGTTTTACTGGGAGCTAGTTAGACCAGTAAGAGAAGAACCAGGAGGCCTGGCTGTGGCGGAGCGGTGTGTTAAAGGGACTGGTGATGGGCTGGCTGGAGGGTGAAGTGGGTGTGGATCCAGCGTGACTGTCCCCGCCCCACTCACCCTGTAACTACACCATTACAGTCAGTTAAATTCACAATAGTTATTTAAATAAAAAGAAACTAAAAAAAATGATAATAAATAAAAATTTAAAAAATTATAATTTAGTGAAATAAAATATTGCGTTTGGATTGTGGTGGGAAATAATAATAATAATAATAATAATAAAAACTGTCACTATTTCCATGAACAGTGGACCAACATACTTGTCTACAGGTGCAGAAGTATTTTTGTACCTGATTGCAGTGATTTTTAATACCTTGGTGTGGTGTTTGACTCTTCCCTAACTTTCAAAGAACATGTAAGAAAGTCACAAGCAAAATTAAAGTATAACTTATCAACCGTCCATCACGGACGACCGTCCCTTACCCCAGAAGCAGCCAGGATGTACATGCATGCCATGATTTTCCTCATCTAACCCTACTGTTACAACCTGGTCACATACAACTGTTAGCACATTAAAACCCATCAGGTCTCTCTTTTAAAAAAAAAAAACATTAATAATCATGGACAGAAAACCTCTTCATTTCCACCTCTGTGACATTATTAAAAAACACAACATTCTCAGTTTTGACAGTTATGAATTTTTTCTGGACATGTCTAATTTAGAAAACACTAAATGGACTCGCACATCCACCGTTAAACACCTACATTCACAAAAAGAACAATAGTGGAATTACCAGGGCATCATCTAGGGGAGATTGTGATATCCCCAAATGAAAAACAAAATTCTGTGAAATAGTCCCGTTATTTAGAGGAACACGTTATCTGTAACTGTCAGAGAAACGGATATTATACATCATTTAAGATCAGACTTAAGCAATGGTTAAAGACCCACCAGCAATGTTCCCACCCACCACGTTCCATCCTGATTGCTGTTTTAGATCTGACATTATAAGCAAATTCTTAATTCGGTGTCTTTAAATCTGTAACTTATGTTGTTATATTGTGTGGTATTTTTGGTATAGTACTGTTATTTTATGTTATTATTTTAGTTCCATCTACCTGCCAAGAAACCGAGGATGGAAATGAGCCACTGGCTATAATCTTGCATATTTGCACGGAGATGTATATTAACATACCTGGTCCCTATTTTAAATAAAGACATCGAAACTGCCTGAAAGTGTTGCTCAACTACATTTTAGCTTCGGAGCCCCATCATGCTTTGTTTACCTGTTTTATTTTTGGTGTGCGTTTTTATTTTTATTTTTTTCAAACCACAACGTCATGATTTTCATAGAATTTTTATTTATTATTACTTTTGTCAATTTCAACTTATTTCAATGACAAAAGCCTGTTTGGACTGCAGTCTACGGCCAAACACACTCATATTAGGGATACCTGATATTGGAAGTTTGGCCGATACCCGATATGCCGATATTTTAAAACTCATGGCCAATAACTAATATCAATACCGATATTAAAGCTGAAAAAAATAAGCAGTCATTACAAATAATAGTTTTGTTATCCATTTCTGACACTTAATGGGTGGGAAAAAATATAATACACTGAATATTGCGATATTTTCATAGCCATTGGGTTTTTATTTTTTTTACTTTAAATCTCATAATTTGAACAATAAAATGTTGCGATATTTTGTTAGTAAAATAGATTGATACCACATTTTTAGGTGTCAATAAATCAGGATATGACAGTATTGCGAATTTTTTGTGAATTCTCGCGAGATTTTGTAACAAAATGATGAAATATCGCAAGATTTCATTTGTAAAAAAGATCAATGGCACATTTTAAAATGTCAATATATCAGGATATGCATCGTAATTAGCATAAAAGTAGCATAAATATCGTGATATTTCAGTGTAGCGATATTTTTTTTCACCCCTAATCTTTAGAAGTTTTAAAGTATGTAAAATAATTTTTTTTTTTTTTTTTTTGACTTAAACAGCAGGCTGATATCGGTTGTGTGTCCGATGTCCGATACTCAGTTTTAAGGTCGATATAGGCCGATACCAATAAGGGGCCGATTATATCGTGCATCCCTGACTCGTATTGTTCATAAAAATGTAAAGTAACCTTATGAATCAAACAGATTGCTTGTTTTAAATTATATTCTATAAATCTGTATTTTGATAACGAATTAAAAAATATCGACGCATCGTTGCTGTTTTGTGTTTCTGTTACCGTTATACTAACTTGGCAAGGAAGTCATCACCCGGAAACGGCATTTTTATAGTTAAAACAAGGATATTATTCGTGTTGGACATCATATCATGACCTCATCTGCATTAAAAGTTGAGTCTTGAAGAAATGGTAACATTTATTTTCAATAATTTACCAAATGACACTGAAACACACCCCCATATCATGATGCTGCCACCACCATGCTTCACTGTTGGGATGGTACTGGGCAGGTGATGAGCAGTGCCTGGTTTTCTCCTCACATACCGCTGAGAATTAACTCCAAAAAGTTCAGTCTTGGTCTCATCAGACCAGAGAATCTTATTTCTCTGGTCTGATGAGACCAGCAAAAGACTCAAATATCGGCCGGCCGATGTATCGGTCCATCCTTAATCAACTCTGTGCTCGGCAGGAAATCGTGTGCGGCGCTCATTCGGTGACGGTCTTAAGCTGCACCAAGACCACGTCGGCGGTCCAGGATGAAAAGACCACCATCAGGCTGAGCCAGGAGGGGAGGTGCTCCCCCCTCCACCCCCAGCAGAGTGATGCTCCGAGGCAGGTGGAGGGTGGGTATCTGCTGTTGCTGTTGTATCTGCGTGTAGTCAGACAGGAAAGGGTTAAGTGTGGTCCTCCGTGCAGGCAGGGCCGCGGACGCCTTCGTCGCTACGCTCAGAGACTCCAAGCCCGACTTCCCGGAGACGGAGAGCAGCCCGCCGTTCCCTCCCCAGCTGCACTGCACTCAGACCTGCCTCCGGCCCCCCGCCGAGGCCCCCCCGCCCCTCGGCAACGGCCTACCTCACCCCCCCCTCCAGGCCAACAACGGCGGCCCCCTGCACCAGAGGAGAGGAGCGTGGGGCAGCAGCAAGGGGAAGAAGACGCCGCGCAGGACCCACGCACGTCCCAGGTACTGATGGTAGTACTACTGTAGTACCAGAGGAAGTACTGCACGCACGTGCCAGGTACTGATGGTAGTACTACTGTAGTACCAGAGGAAGTACTGCACACACCCGCTTCACGCACGTGCCAGGTACCGATGGTAGTACTACTGTAGTACCAGAGGAAGTACTGCACACACCCGCTTCACGCACGTCCCAGGTACCGATGGTAGTACTACTGTAGTACCAGAGGAAGTACTGCACACACGTGCCAGGTACTGATGGTAGTACTACTGTAGTACCAGAGGAAGTACTGCACATACCCGCTTCACGCACGTCCCAGGTACTGATGGTAGTACTACTGTAGTACCAGAGGAAGTACTGCACACACCCGCTTCACGCACGTCCCAGGTACTGATGGTAGTACTACTGTAGTACCAGAGGAAGTACTGCACACACCCGCTTCACGCACGTCCCAGGTACTGATGGTAGTACTATTGTAGTACCAGAGGAAGTACTGCACATACCCGCTTCACGCACGTCCCAGGTACTGATGGTAGAACTACTGTAGTACCAGAGGAACTACTAATCACACCCGCTTCACGCACGTCCCAGGTACTGATGGTAGTACTACTGTAGTACCAGAGGAAGTACTGCACACACCCGCTTCCTGCACGTCCCAGGTACTGATGGTAGTACTACTGTAGTACCAGAGGAAGTACTGCACATACCCGCTTCCTGCACGTCCCAGGTACTGATGGTAGTACTACTGTAGTACCAGAGGAAGTACTGCACACACCCGCTTCACGCACGTCCCAGGTACTGATGGTAGTACAACTGTAGTACCAGAGGAAGTACTGCACACACCCGCTTCACGCACATCCCAGGTACTGATGGTAGTACTACTGTAGAACCAGAGGAAGTACTGCACAAACCTGCTTCACGCACATCCCAGGTACTGATGGTAGTACTACTGTAGTACCAGGGGAAGTACTGCACACACCCGCTTCACGTACATCCGAGGTACTGATGGTAGAACTACTGTAGTACCAGAGGAAGTACTGCACACACCCGCTTCACGCACGTCCCAGGTACTGATGGTAGTACTACTGTAGTACCAGAGAAACTACTGCACACACCAGTTCCCAGTACTACTTTACACGTTCCAGGTTCTACTTTACTCGTTCCTAGTGCTACTTTACCCATTTCTAGTACTACTTTACTCGTTTCTAGTACTTCTTTACTCATTCCTAGTACTACTTTACTCAGTCCTAGATTACTTTACTCGTTTCTAGTACTTCTTTACTCATTCCTAGTACTACTTTACTAGTTCCTAGTGCTACTTTACTTATCCCTAGTACTACTTTACTCGTTTAAAGTACTTCTTTACTCATTCCTAGATTACTTTACTAGTTTCTAGTACTTCTTTACTCATTCCTAGTACTACTGTACTCGTTTATAGTACTTCTTTACTCATTCCTAGTACTACTTTACTCAGTCCTAGATTACTTTACTAGTTTCTAGTACTTCTTTACTCATTCCTAGTACTACTTTACTCAGTCCTAGATTACTTTACTCGTTTCTAGTACTTCTTTACTCATTCCTAGTACTACTTTACTCAGTCCTAGATTACTTTACTAGTTTCTAGTACCTCTTTACTCATTCCTAGTACTTCTTTACTCATTCCTAGTGCTACTTTACTCATCCCTAGTACTACTTTACTCGTTTCTAGTACTTCTTCACTCATTCCTAGTACTACTTTACTCAGTCCTAGATTACTTTACTCGTTTCTAGTACTCCTTTACTCATTCCGAGTTCTACTTTACTTGTTCCTAGAGCTACTTTACTGATTCCTAGTACTACTTTACTTGCTTCTAGTACTACTTTACTCGTCCCTAGTGCTAACTTACTCATTCCTAGTGCTACTTTACTCATCCCTAGTGCTATTTTACTCGTTCCTAGCACTTCTTAATCTTTACTCATTCCTAGTACTACTTTACTTGCTTCTAGTACTGCTTTACTCGTTTCTAGTACTTCTTTACTCATTCCTAGTACTACTTTAATCAGTCCTAGATTACTTTACTCGTTTCTAGTACTTCTTTACTCATTCCTAGTACTACTTTAATCAGTCCTAGATTACTTTACTCGTTTCTAGTACTTCTTTACTCATTTCTAGTACTACTTTACTCGTCCCTAGTGCTACTTTACTTGTTCCTAGTGCTACTTTACTCATCCCTAGTACTACTTTTCTTGCTTCTAGTACTACTTTACTCGTCCCTAGTGCGACTTTACTTGTTCCTAGTGCTACTTTACTCATCCCTAGTACTACTTTATTTGTTTCTAATACTACTTTACTCATTCCTAGTACTACCTTCCTCGTTCCTAATACTACTTTCCTCGTTCCTAGTACTACTTTACTCAGTCCTAGATTACTTTACTCGTTTCTAGTACTTCTTTACTCGTTTCTAGTACTTTTACTCATTTCTAGTACTACTTTACTTGCTTCTAGTACTACTTTACTCGTCCCTAGTGCTACTTTACTTGTTCCTAGTGCTACTTTACTCACTCCTAGTACTACTTTACTCAGTCCTAGATTACTTTACTTGTTTCTAGTACTTCCTTACTCATTCCTAGTACTACTTTACTCATTCCTAGTACTACTTTACTCGTCCCTATTACCACTTTACTCATTCCTAGTACTACTTTACTCGTCCCTATTACGACTTTACTCATTCCTAGTACTACTTTACTCGTCCCTATTACCACTTTACTCATTCCTAGTACTACTTTACTCGTCTATTACTTATTTACTCATTCCTAGTACTACTTTACTCGTCCCTATTACCACTTTACTCATTCCTAGTACTACTTTACTTGTTTCTTTTTCTACTTTACTCATTCCTAGTACTACTTTACTTGTTTCTATTTCTACTTTACTCATTCCTAGTACTTCTTTACTCATCCCTATTACTACTTTACTTGTTTCTATTTCTACTTTCCTCGTTCCTAGTACTACTTTACTCAGTCCTAGATTACTTTACTCGTTTCTAGTACTTCTTTACTCATTTCTAGTACTACTTTACTTGCTTCTAGTACTACTTTACTCATCCCTAGTGCTACTTTACTTGTTCCTAGTGCTACTTTACTCACTCCTAGTACTACTTTACTCAGTCCTAGATTACTTTTACTCGTTTCTAGTACTTCTTTACTCATTTCTAGTACTACTTTACTTGCTTCTAGTACTACTTTACTCGTCCCTATTACCACTTTACTCATTCCTAGTACTACTTTACTTGTTTCTATTTCTACTTTACTCATTCCTAGTACTACTTTACTTGTTTCTATTTCTACTTTACTCATTCCTAGTACTTCTTTACTCATTCCTAGTACTTCTTTACTCGTCCCTATTACTACTTTACTCATTCCTAGTACTACTTTACTGCTCCTATTACTACTTTACTCATTCCTAGTACTACTTTACTCGTCCCTATTACTACTTCACTCATTCCTAGTACTATACTCGTTCCTATTACTACTTTACTCATTCCTAGTACTACTTTACTCGTCCCTTTTTACTACTTTACTCATTCCTAGTACTACTTTACTCGTTCCTATTACTACTTTACTCATTCCTAGTACTACTTTACTCGTCCCTATTACTACTTTACTCATTCTTAGTACTACTTTACTCGTTCCTATTACTACTTTACTCATTCCTAGTACTACTTTCCTCGTCCCTATTACTTATTTACTCGTTCCTAGTACCACTTTACTCGTTCCTAGTACTACTTTCCTTGTCCCTATTACTTATTTACTCGTTCCTAGTACTACTTTACTCGTTCCTATTACTACTTTACTCATTCCTAGTACTACTTTACTCGTCCCTTTTTACTACTTTACTCATTCCTAGTACTACTTTACTCGTTCCTATTACTACTTTACTCATTCCTAGTACTACTTTACTCGTCCCTATTACTACTTTACTCATTCCTAGTACTACTTTACTCGTTCCTATTACTACTTAACTCATTCCTAGTACTACTTTCCTTGTCCCTATTACTTATTTACTCGTTCCTAGTACTACTCTTTACTCATTCCTAGTACTACTTTACTCGTCCCTATTACTACTTTACTCATTCCTAGTACTACTTTACTCGTTCCTATTACTACTTTACTCATTCCTAGTACTACTTTCCTCGTCCCTATTACTTATTTACTCGTTCCTAGTACCACTTTACTCGTTCCTAGTACTACTTTCCTTGTCCCTATTACTTATTTACTCGTTCCTAGTACTACTTTACTCGTTCCTAGTACTACTTTACTCAGTCCTAGATTACTTTACTTGTTTCTAGTACTTCCTTTCTCATTCCTAGTACCACTTTACCCGTTCCTAGTACTACTTTACTCGTCCCTAGTACTTATTTACTCGTTCCTAGTACCACTTTACTCGTTCCTAGTACTACTTTCCTCGTCCCTATTACTTATTTACTCGTTCCTAGTACCACTTTACTCGTTCCTAGTACTACTTTCCTCGTCCCTATTACTTATTTACTCGTTCCTAGTACCACTTTACTCGTTCCTAGTACCACTTTTCTCGTTCCTAGTACTACTTTCCTCGTCCCTATTACTTATTTACTCGTTCCTAGTACCACTTTACTCATTCCTAGTACTACTTTACTCGTCCCTAGTACTTATTTACTCGTCCCTAGTACTACTTTCCTCGTCCCTAGTACTACTTTCCTCGTCCCTATTACTTATTTACTCGTTCCTAGTACCACTTTTCTCATTCCTAGTACTACTTTACTCGTCCCTAGTACTTATTTACTCGTCCCTAGTACTACTTTCCTCGTCCCTAGTACTACTTTACTCGTCCCTAGTACTTATTTACTCGTTCCTAGTACTACTGTACTCATTCCTAGTACTACTTTACTACTCTAAATCCCACCTGCTGGAGCAGGACTGTTTGCAGGCAAATTGGTGAGCATTTGTCATCCCGGCCTGAACGACCGTCAGAAAGAAGCTCGTGAGCTCGTCAGCGCGCTGATTAACTCCATCACAGCCTCTAATCAGCGCTGAACCTTCAGCTTAATTAAATCAGGAAGCTGTTTTTCGGTGGTCCGCCTCTGCAGGTCCCTCCAGACCCCGATCGGTCCGGACTCGTGATGAGCTCAAAGCTTCAGCAGCAGAAGTAACGCTGCATTCGTCTCAGAACCAGCAGGAATGCAGCCGTGAAACTGGTTTTTATGGTCGTCATGTTTGTTTTTCACAGGACTGGAGGGAAAAACTCCCAAAACCGAAAAGTCACGGACTTCTATCCGATAAGACGAAGCTCCAGGAAAAGTAAAACGGAACTGAAGGTGAGACGAACCTCCATCACTACAGCATTTGTTGCCGTTTCTGTCGTTTCATGGAGATGAATCTGAGAAGCTGCTGTGATTGGCCAGATCCAGCGATCCGAGCGCCTTTTTCTACCTTCGCTCCGGTCGTCTGTCAGGAATCTCACGTCTCGTCTCATTTTGTCTCCAGTGTGAACAGAAGAAGCTCATCGACGACCTCATCATGAACGGAATAGAGGAAGGAATGGAGGTAAAGTCCAGTTTGTGACGCCTGCAGGGCTGCAAACACGTCCTCCGAACATCCGACTGGCGCCGTGAAGCTGCTGCACGACACGTTTGAGTTGGTCTGATTGCATCAGAATCCACACGTTACTGCCCGTCCTCAACATGATTCACACTCTCCAATTAAAGAAAAGACTAAATTCACAAAAGTAATTCAGAGAAGGAGCCTAAAAAACAAATAATAAATAAAAATTTACAAAATTATAATTTAGTGAAATAAAATATTGCTTTTGAATTGTGGTTGGAAAGAATAATTTTTAAAAAAACAAAAATATCCCAGACAAATGGATCAGGGGGCAAAAAGCCTCTTTGTACTGCAGGCTACGGCCAAACAGGCTCATATTAGGGATGCAGGACGTTGGAATTTTGGCCGATACCTGATATGCCGATATTTTAAAACTCATGTGGCCAATAGCTGATATCAGTACCGATATCAGAGCTGAAAAGAATAAGCGGTCATTGCAAATAATAGTTTTGTTATCCGTTTCCGCCACTTTGGATGGGTGAGAAAAAATATTGATACACGGAAATATCAATATATTTCTATATGCCATTATGAAGCAGGGTATTGATCTATTTAACTTGCAAAATCTCGCAAGATTTCATCGTTCTGTTACAAAATCTCGTAAGAATTCACAAAAACTTTGTGATATTTTCTTATGCCGATATCGCATTGAAATTTAAAAATGTGGCATTTATTTATTTCACCATCGAAATCTCGCGATATTTCATCATTCTGTTACAAAATCCCGTAAGAATTCACAAAAATGTTGTGATATTTTCTTATGCTGATATCAGATTAACATTTAAAAACGTGGTATTGATTTATTTTTCTAATGAAATCTCGCGATATTTCATTGTTCTGTTTCGAAATCTCGTAAAAATTCACAAAAATTAAGCGATATTGTCTTATGCTGATATCATATTGACATTTAAAAACGCAGTATAGATTTATTTCAACAACAAAATCTTGCGATATTTCATCGTTCTGTTACAAAATCTCGTAAGAATTCACAAAAATTTTGTGATATTTTATTATGCTGATATCAGATTGACATTTTTAAAAACGTGGTATTGATTTATTTTTCTAATGAAATCTTGCGATATTTCATTGTTCTGTTACGAAATCTCGTAAAAATTCACAAAAATTAAGCGATATTGTCTCATGCTGACATCATAATGACATTTAAAAACACGGTATCGATTTATTTCATCAACGAAATCTCGCGATATTTCATCGTTCTGTTATCCTGCGAGAATTCATGAAATGATTAAATGAAATCTCGCAAGATTTTGTAAGGAAAATAGATCAATACCGTGTTTTTAAATATCGATTTGATATTGGCATGTGAAAATATCGCAATATTTCAGTGTATCGATATTTTTTCCACCCCTATTTTTCAAAGTGTCAGAAACTGATAACAAAACTGCTTTTGCAATGACTGCTTAGTTTTTTCAGCTTTGATATCGGTGTCGATATCGGTTATTGGCCACGAGTTTTAAATGTCAGCATATCTGATATCGGTCAAAATTCCAATGTCATGCATCCCTAACCAGGACTCTTACATTTCCCGACACTCTGACCTCATATCATGACCTCATCTGCATTAGAGGTCGAGTCTTGCATGTAAACGCGTCCTCTCGTAGCTCAGTCATGCTTGTTTTCCTTATTTACTTGGCGGTTTTTTTTTTTTTCTTTTTTTTTTTTTTTTTCCTTTTTCTTTTTTGTGTGAATAATTTTTTTTTTTTAAGGACTTCCCCCCCCGACTGTATTTGCTGTGATTGTGACGAGTTTCAGTCCCGGAGAAGTTAATTTTCCAGGTGATGATGTAACCAGACGGATGCAGAACGTCTCGTTCGTTAACCTCCAGGATTCTCATCACCACAGCGGTGAACTAGTTTCCATCCACCTTTAACTTTAACCTTTAACCTTCCATCCCGTCTGCAACTGCGGCTGAGGGTGCAGGTGTGTCTGCACGGTGCGGCCAGCAGGTGGCAGTAAACAGCCTGCTCAGTCTGAAACAGCAGAAATAAACACGTTTTCATCAGAAACCACAGAAAAATAGATGAAAAACCTTCTTTTGTGATGTTTTCTGAGCCGTAAGTAAAGGAGGAGTTTTCTGCTGTAGATGTGAAGTAAAGCCGGACTTTTAACGGTGAATCCGTGTGCCTGCAGGTGCAGCACATCGAAGGAAAGGGGAGGGCGGTGTTCGCCACTCAGTGCTTCCAGAAGGGCGACTACGTGGTGGAGTATCACGGAGACCTGCTGCAGATCACCGACGCCAAGAAGAGAGAGGCCGAGTACGCCCAGAACCCTGCCACGGGCTGCTACATGTACTACTTCCAGTACCTCTGCAAAACATACTGGTACGCTTTGTTCCTTCACACGTCACTGAAAAACCTCCGATTTAAAACTCCGCTTTCATTTATGACACGTTTAAAGGGCAATTCCACTGCTTTTTTTAGTACTTTCACCACATCATCGCAGGTCAGGATGCACAACAAGACCTGAGAGGCTCGGACTGAATTATCCCAGAGAAGATGATGATTCAGTAACTTCTAAAAAGTACCTGCTACTTCTTAGCAGGTACTTTTTAGCTTTTCCTTTACTGGATCTGTTACCTGGAGTCTGTAGTAGCGGGTACACAGTCGCTTCAGTGTCCTCTGTCGTTGTTTTAGTTGCATACATATAACTACAGGTGGCAAAAAAAAATAATGATACAATGAAATATCGTGATATTTTCAAATGCCAATATCATATCTATGTTTAAAAACATGGTATCAATCCATTAACTAACGAAATCTCGCAAGTTTTTGTGAAATCTTGCGAGATTTTGTTGGTAAAATAGATCAATACCATGTTTTAAAATATCAATATGAAATCGGCATACAAAAATATCGCAATATTTCAGTGTATCGATGTTTTTTCCCAACCCTCAGATAACGTGACGATACTTTCAGGCCGTCCACATCGAGGCGGTTAAAAAAAAACTTTACAGTGAATTTATGACAACAGACGTCAAGAACACGAGATTTAAATGATTTTTAATTTACACGTTTATTTTTCCGAACTAAGAAATGTTCATTTGAATGAGCGGTGCACGATTATTATCGGGCAGATAATTATTACGTCATTCCGATAAGTCCGATATCTCAGTCAGATATGACGACCTCACTGATTACTTTTTGTGTAATTTGTGCTTTAACTCTGAAAGAAAACTTTACTTTCTTTCTTTTTCAGATCTCTCCTAAAATAAGTAAAAGATTTTTTTGCGTCTAATGATTAAAAAAAAAATTCTTCCAACAGAACGAGCAAAATTTTCTGGCTAAGATTTTTTAAAATAAGATGCATTTGTCTTAAAACAAGTTCCTATATGTCACTAAAATGTTTCTCTTTAGGTGATTTTGTCTTATTTTGAGTGTGATGAGATATTTCGATTAGAAATTAGAAAAATCTACTTGGTAAGATTTTAATTTTCGCAGTGAGAAATTCGTGTTATTTACGTGTTAACATGGCCAAATATTCATGTTAGAAAAGGACTAACCCGGGGGGAATATTCGGTTTTTAAAAACCCAAATATGACCATACTCAGGTTTTTTGCTGGTGTTTTACGTATTTGTGCGCAACCGGATTAATGCTGATATTCCGGTTATGAAAGAGTTTGGGACACACGATAACTGTTTTTTATAACCGATACTGATAACCGATCAATTTCAGCTCCTGATGCCGATAACACACATTTATACCAAATCAAATATTCTAACTGTGAGGGGTGAGAAAAAATACCAACACACTGAAATATCGAGATATTTTCTTATGGCAATTTAAAAACGAGGATTTGATCTATTTTACAAATGAAATCTCGCGAGATCTCATCGTTTTGTTACGCAAACCCGTGAGATTTCATTAGTAAATTACCGTATTTTCCAGACTATAAGTCGCACTTTTTTTTTTATAGTTTGGTGGCTTGTGTGACTTGTTTATGAAAATATACAATTTAAGATATTTTTCAGTATCAGTTCATATTTTCTGACATGAGCCAAGGAGTAAATGATACCGTCTAATGTCCAAAGAGGGCGCTCTAAGCTTGTGACGACGATATTCTGCTCCAAGGGCAAAAATCCCAAAGTAGCCTGATCTCAGTGGGAGGAGTTCATTTTGACATCTGCCCGTACGGTGGAACAAATCCTCAATAAACATGTTTATCCTCCTTAGTTATGATGTTTATCATCATTTACCAGACTTACCGTTGGAATTGGACTGATACGGTCATTTTTAGATATGCAAAATCAGGAAATCGCACTATTTTAAATAAATAAATACGACTTTTACTGTTGTCCGGTGAGACTTATGTTTGCTTCCTTGTTCGTGATGCATTTTTTGACTGATGTGACTTTTAGTCTGGAAAATACGGTAGATCAATACTGCGTTTTTAAATATCAATATGATATTTAATATTGAAAATATCACGATATTTCAGTGTATCGATATTTTTCCCACCCCTGCTAACTATATAGGGGTAACTCGCCTCTAAAATAAGAAGGGGAGGTGGTTTGGGAGCAGTTTGGGGGTGTCCATGTGAAGCAGTAACTTTCTTTCCCCAATCACGATATCGCGGTGAGAAAAGCTACTTCTGCACGTCTGATCCTACAAATTCCAACTGTATGTGACATAAGTTTTCAGGGTAAGTTGTCATGATATCGGACTTATGGGAATGACGTCACAATTTCCTGTTATCGGCCCGATAATTACTCTGCATCCCTGGAGAGTCACTGGCTGAATGTAAAAGCTCTGAGTATCTTCTGTGTCCTTTCCACATTTACTGAATTTACCTGCTGGGCTGAACCGGACCAGACTGGACCAGACCAGGCTGGACCAGACTGGACCAAACTGGACCAGACCAGACCAGACTGGACCAAACCGGACCAGACCAGACCAGACCGGAATGGACAGGACTGGACAGGACTGGACAGGACTGGACCGGACTGGACCGGACTGGACCAGACCGGACAAGACCGGACAAGACTGGACTAGACTGGACCAGACTGGACCGGACTGGACCAAACCGGACCAAACTGGACCAGACTGGACCAGACCGGACCGGACAGGACTGGACCAGACTGGACCGGACTGGACCAAACCGGACCAAACTGGACCAGACTGGACCAGACTGGACCAAACTGGACCAGACCGGACCAGACTGGACCAGACTGGACCGGACCGGACCGGACAGGACTGGACCAGACCGGACCAGACTGGACCGGAACGGACAGGACTGGACCAGACTGGACCGGAACGGACAGGACTGGACCGGAACGGACAGGACTGGACCAGACCGGACCAGACTGGACCGGAACGGACAGGACTGGACCAGACTGGACCGGAACGGACAGGACTGGACCGGAACGGACAGGACTGGACCGGAACGGACAGGACTGGACCAGACCGGACCGGAACGGACAGGACTAGACCAGACTGGACCAGACTGGACCGGAACGGACAGGACTAGACCAGACTGGACCAGACTGGACCGGAACGGACAGGACTGGACAAGACTGGACTAGACTGGACCGGAACGGACAGGACTGGACCAGATTGGACCAGACTGGACCGGAACGGACAGGACTGGACAAGACTGGACTAGACTGGACCGGAACGGACAGGACTGGACAAGACTGGACTAGACTGGACCGGACCGGACCAAACCGGACCAGACTGGACCAGACCGGACCGGAACGGACAGGACTGGACAAGACTGGACTAGACTGGACCGGAACGGACAGGACTGGACAAGACTGGACTAGACTGGACCGGACCGGACCAAACCGGACCAGACTGGACCAGACCGGACCGGAACGGACAGGACTGGACCAGATTGGACCAGACTGGACCGGAACGGACAGGACTGGACCAGACTGGACCGGAACGGACAGGACTGGACTAGACTGGACCGGAACGGACAGGACTGGACTAGACTTGACTGGACTAGACAGGACCAGACCAGACTAGACCGAAATGGACCGGACCTGACTGGACTGGACCAGACCGACCAGACCGGACCAGACCGCACTTGACCGAACTGAACCAAACTGAACCGGACTGGACCAGCTGGCGGGCCGGTTCTGGCCCCCGTGCCGTAACCATGTGCTGCTTTTGTGTGTGGGACAGCGTGGACGCCACCAGAGAGACGGGCCGTCTGGGCCGGCTCATCAACCACAGCAAGAACGGGAACTGCACGACCAAGCTGCACGACATCAACGGCGTGCCCCACCTCATCCTGGTGGCCTCCCGGGACATCGACGAGGGGGAGGAGCTTCTGTACGACTACGGAGACCGCAGCAAGGCCTCCATCGCCGCCCACCCCTGGCTGAAATACTGACGCTCTGGCTGCCTCCTGTAGCTGTGGTGACGATGATGGGGGGGGGGTCTCTTAGTGGGGGGGCGGGCGTATCGGGTACGTGTTACATTTGGACTGAGCTCCGTCTTTTATTTGCGTGCAGCGTTCTGGTTGCTTAGCAGCGTCTTTGTTTTGCACAGCATGCAGCCAATCAGCAGCCAGGAAGCGGTTTTATACGCTTTTTTAACGGACGGGTCAGAAAACTCGGATGGACCCGGCTCGTCCTGGACCACCGAGAACAGCGACACGCTCGTTCTGGAAACTGTTTTAAAGAAACCTGGATTCCCGCCGGCAGACCCGGTCCAGACGGCCACCGAGGTCCGGATCCCGGATCAGGCTCAGATGTGAAGCCGACTCGCACGAGTGCAGAGGAACTGCACGGAGACTTTCTGTTCTTTTTTAGGATATCTTGTATTTTAATATAAATACAGCGTACATTTGGAGTCTCGTAGTTTTTCCAAGTACATCAGCCAAGTGTATGCGCAGATCTTTCGTCTTCCATATTTGTACCAGAACCTGGAGCGGCTCGTACCGTTACATTTTATCTGTCTCCCGTTTAGCTTCCCGTAGGATAGAACGTCTGCAGCTCCGCTTCCTGCTCTGTAAATATATTTATTTGTTTGTGTATCTGAGGTGGTTTACTGGAATAAACTGTGACTTTCCAAACAAACTGAGCAGAGAAACAGCCAATCACGTTTGTTCCAGAAGCAGGGCCAATCACGTTTGTTCCAGAAGCAGGGCCAATCACGTTTGTTCCAGAAGCAGCCAATCACGTTTGTTCCAGAAGCAGGGCCAATCACGTTTGTTCCAGAAGCAGGGCCAATCACGTTTGTTCCAGAAGCAGGGCCAATCACGTTTGTTCCAGAAGCAGGGCCAATCACGTTTGTTCCAGAAGCAGGGCCAATCACGTTTGTTCAGAAGCAGCCAATTCACGTTTGTTCCAGAAGCAGGGCCAATCATGTTTGTTCCAGAAGCAGGGCCAATCATGTTTGTTCCAGAAGCAGGGCCAATCACGTTTGTTCCAGGAGCAGGGCCAATCACGTTTGTTCCAGGAGCAGGGCCAATCACGTTTGTTCCAGAAGCAGGACCAATCACGTTTGTTCCAGGAGCAGGGCCAATCACGTTTGTTCCAGAAGCAGGGCCAATCACGTTTGTTCCAGAAGCAGGGCCAATCACGTTTGTTCCGGTCCAGGGCCAATCACGTTTGTTCCAGAAGCAGCCAATCACGTTTGTTCCAGAAGCAGGGCCAATCACGTTTGTTCCAGAAGCAGCCAATCACGTTTGTTCCAGAAGCAGGGCCAATCATGTTTGTTCCAGGAGCAGGGCCAATCACGTTTGTTCCAGAAGCAGGGCCAATCACGTTTGTTCCAGAAGCAGGGCCAATCACGTTTGTTCCAGGAGCAGGGCCAATCACGTTTGTTCCAGAAGCAGGGCCAATCACGTTTGTTCCAGAAGCAGGACCAATCACGTTTGTTCCAGAAGCAGGGCCAATCACGTTTGTTCCAGGAGCAGGGCCAATCACGTTTGTTCCAGAAACACGGCCAATCACGTTTGTTCCATAAGCAGGGCCAATCACGTTTGTTCCAGGAGCAGGGCCAATCACATTTGTTCCAGAAGCAGGGCCAATCACGTTTGTTCCAGGAGCAGGACCAATCACGTTTGTTCCAGAAGCAGGGCCAATCACGTTTGTTCCAGGAGCAGGACCAATCACGTTTGTTCCAGAAGCAGGGCCAATCACGTTTGTTCCAGAAGCAGGGCCAATCACGTTTGTTCCAGAAACACGGCCAATCACGTTTGTTCCAGAAACAGGGCCAATCACGTTTGTTCCATAAGCAGGGCCAATCACGTTTGTTCCAGAAGCAGGGCCAATCACATTTGTTCCAGAAGCAGGGCCAATCACGTTTGTTCCAGGAGCAGGACCAATCACGTTTGTTCCAGAAGCAGGGCCAATCACGTTTGTTCCAGGAGCAGGACCAATCACGTTTGTTCCAGAAGCAGGGCCAATCACGTTTGTTCCAGAAGCAGGGCCAATCACGTTTGTTCCAGAAGCAGGGCCAATCACGTTTGTTCCAGAAGCAGGGCCAATCACGTTTGTTCCAGAAGCAGGGCCAATCACGTTTGTTCCAGAAGCAGGGCCAATCACGTTTGTTCCAGGAGCAGGGCCAATCACGTTTGTTCCAGAAGCAGGGCCAATCACGTTTGTTCCAGAAGCAGGGCCAATCACGTTTGTTCCAGAAGCAGGGCCAATCACGTTTGTTCCAGGAGCAGGGCCAATCACGTTTGTTCCAGGAGCAGGGCCAATCACGTTTGTTCCAGGAGCAGGGCCAATCACGTTTGTTCCAGAAGCAGGGCCAATCACGTTTGTTCCAGAAGCAGGGCCAATCACGTTTGTTCCAGAAGCAGGGCCAATCACGTTTGTTCCAGAAGCAGGGCCAATCACGTTTGTTCCAGAAGCAGGGCCAATCACGTTTGTTCCAGAAGCAGGGCCAATCACGTTTGTTCCAGAAGCAGGGCCAATCACGTTTGTTCCAGAAGCAGGGCCAATCACGTTTGTTCCAGAAGCAGGGCCAATCACGTTTGTTCCAGAAGCAGGGCCAATCACGTTTGTTCCAGAAGCAGGGCCAATCACGTTTGTTCCAGGAGCAGGGCCAATCACGTTTGTTCCAGAAGCAGGGCCAATCACGTTTGTTCCAGAAGCAGGGCCAATCACGTTTGTTCCAGAAGCAGGGCCAATCACGTTTGTTCCAGAAGCAGGGCCAATCACGTTTGTTCCAGAAGCAGGGCCAATCACGTTTGTTCCAGAAGCAGGGCCAATCACGTTTGTTCCAGAAGCAGGGCCATGTCTGCTGCTGCCAGGACTTCACAAGCTTCAAGAACGCAGACGTTCACCTCCTCCTGAAGCAGTTCACCTCCTCCTGAAGCAGTTCACCTCCTCCTGAAGCAGTTCACCTCCTCCTGAAGCAGTTCACCTCCTCCTGAAGCAGTTCACCTCCTCCTGAAGCATGTGGAGGATGACTGGGTCTGGCTGAGAGCTTCATCTTTACTTTAAATCAAACAAACTCCCATCAGATGAAGCAGTTTAGAGTTTCTGTGTTAAATTGTGTCTTTGTCTCACATTTAAATTTGTTTGATCTGAAACATTTTAGTGACAAACATGCAAAAAAATAAGGAATCAGGGAGGAGGAAACACTCTCACACAGCTGTATGTGATGGTTTTATAGAAGGAAATTTGAAATTCAGGGTAAAATTTAACATTAGGGCCACTAAAGAGAAAAAACAAAATTCTAAGAAAAACATCAGAAATAAAAAATTATATATATAAAATGTGTAACATATATATAAAAATCACGAATTCTGTTACTTTTTTAACAGAATTAGAAAAATATCCAGATTTTTTTAAAAACAATGTTAAAGTCAGAATTCTCAGAAATAAAAAAAATTTTGCCAAAAAATTAGTTTTTTTTTTTAAAGGTTAAAATATATCATAATTCTATTTTTCAGAAATGAAAAAATATCCCCAGATTTTATTTTATATATTTTTTAAACCATGTTAAAGTCAGAATTCTGACTTTTTCCCCCAGAAATTGAAAAAAAAATTTATTTTGATTTTTTTTTCCTCTCAATTTCTGAAAAAAGTGATTCGATTAAATTTGTATCGGGTCATTCGCCGATGGTGCAGCCACAATTCACACATGCTCAGCACATAAAACTCACAAAAACCGTTCCAGAAAGGGCAAATATGGTGCTGCGTACTGCTACTGTGTACTGATAAGTACATCCACATCCTGTCTAAACCATAGAAGTAGTAACGGAAATTTTTATTTTTTTTTTTAAAGTCAGAATTTTTACTTTTTTTTCTTGCATAAATGTTTTAAATATTTCATATTTTTTTTTCAATTTCTGAAAAAAATGACTTTTTTTCTTCAGCCACTCTAATCCTCCTCCATAAACGTTACAGAATAATTTCATATTTTCACCCCAAAGTACTTCCTCCCATGAACTTTATCCCTGTTTAATGTTTTTACAGATCACATTGTTATCAACAGAGATGTTCGTGGAAGTCCATCCATTTTCTTACCCCCAAGGGATGTTCAATATCGTCTTTTTTCTTTTCTTTCTTTTTTACCGATATCTGATATTGTCCAACTGTTACTTTCCAATATCAACCAATGACGATCTATGTGAGCTGACATGTGGCCGACAACTGAACCAACAATTTAAACCAGACACACAAGAAAAAGTCAGAATTCTGATTATTTCTCAGAACATTAAAATAATAATCAGGAGACTTTTCATTTTAATTAAAAAAAAAAAAAAAGTAAGAATTTTGACAGGACAGGAAGCAAGAGGCTGAAATAAAAAAAACACCTTAATACTGAATAAATTCCTATTTTTCATAGTAAAACGGTTTTCAGAGCAGAAAGAAGTGAGATGGACACAGAAAGCAGAGGAGAGATTTTCCACATCAGTTTATTTCTGAACGAACGTGTCGAGGCATCATAAAGCAGTTTATTATCATAAATATCATTGCAGCGGATTCAGGAGACCAAGAGGAGGAAAAAAGTGGCTTTCACCTGATTTCCCTTTGAATGCTGAGAAAATTCCTCCTGCCTGAACGCTGCAGGTCCCTTTGACTTCACACCAAACTTCATCACGTCCGATGACGAAAAGCAGAAGCTGCTTTAAAACACAAACGCGCCTTTTAACCGAAAATAAAGTGCCGCTCAAGCAGAAGCGTCTTCACAACCACTTTCTACTTCCCTACATCAGAACACAACTTTCCGGATTTTTATATTTGGGGTGAAAAGTGCAAATAAAGCCGACTGATTTCTGTGGAATCGGGTGGTTTTATGGGACGAGGCTGATGGTTAGTCGTACAGCAGCATCTGACCCGGCAGCCTGCAGATCCAGTTTTATCCCTAAAACCGGACTCAAGTCTCGTGTTAGTCTGTCCTTTTAGCTCATTTTCCCACAATCTTCCCGTTTCTGCTCGTTTCTCTTCAAGAACTTTGAAGTTCTAATTTCAGTATTTTGTAAAAAGGTCAAATTTGTTACCATTCCAGACAAAATAGCCCAAAAAGAAAAGAAAAGAAAAAAGTCCTCTTCCAAAAGCTGCAGTTTTTAATTAATTTGCAATTGCAGAATGATTTTAACCCTTTACATGCTAATTTAATCACGACATCACCACTTTGTGAAAAGAAAAAAACATAAAAAGAAAAAAAGAAAGGGGTGCTCAATATTGTTTTTTTTAACCGATATCTGATATACCGATATTGTTCAACTCATAAGTTCTGATATCTCTAAAACAGAAAATGGAAATTAAGAGTTGGACAATATTGGTAGATCTGATATCTGTGAATAAATAAAATACTTAAAAAAAAATTCCAATATCAACCAATACTGATATATGCAGACAACTGTGAGGTTGTATCTCTGATATTCTGAGAAATATAACTATATTCTGCTCTGAGAGCAAAGATCCCAAAATCTCCTAAACTCAGCCAAAGGAGTTCATTTTGGGCGTCTTATATCAGATACTAGCAGGTATTAGATACTACCATATATCAGGTACTACTAGCAGGTATCAGATACTAGCAGGTATTAGATACTAGCAGATATCAGATACTAGCAGATATTAGATACTAGCATATATCAGATACTAGCAGGTATCAGATACTACCATATATCAGATACTAGCAGGTATTAGATACTAGCAGATATCAGATACTACCAGGTATTACAGGTACTACCATGTATCAGATACTAGCAGGTATTAGATACTACCATATATCAGGTACTAGCAGGTATCAGATACAAGATCTTGCAAGATTTCATGAGTAAAAATATCAATAGTGCTTTATTGATACTATATCGCAACACAAAATATTGTGATATTTCAGTATATAAATATTTTCGTAGGCGACAGTATCGGACAAGATTTTGTCAGTAAAAATAACGATCCCTAAAAACATAATATCCTGATATCACATTTTAATGCCAATCTCGGCCAATGATATCACAGATATTTAATAATAAATGTCAGCAGATGCAGATTTTAAGGATCAAAATCATGTTTTTACTAATTTTTTTTGTAGATTTGAAAGAAATCTCCAGCTGTAAAACATGTATTTCATGTAAAATAAATGTTTTCATAAAAACGGTGACATCATAATGCTTTAATGTTGAAATGAGTTTTTGGAAGGGGACTTTTTCTCCTCTAATGGCCTGAAAGGGGGATAAATTTAATCCCATGAGGGTTAAAAAGACCTCAGGAGTCTGAGTCAACTGGTTACGGAGTAAAACCACTGATGACATCATCAGTTAATTTGACACTAAAGCAGGAACGTTGTGATTATTCTCTGTTACACATTTGGACGTTTCTTCGCTCGTGTGATCCGGTGCAGCATTTTCTGCACGTACTCGGAACAGCTGCTCGGTCTGAAACTGCTGGTGAGCCAGAAAAGTCGGCATCGTGATGAAACCACCGTTTTTCTTCATTCTCGTGTGTTCGCCCGCTTCCCCGCCACCTCTGGACCCTCAGCAACGTCCCGGTTCCCTCAGAGCTCCGCGGTCGACCTGAGCCGCCTCCCGCAGACGTCGCTCGTCTCATCTGGTTAAATAAAAGAAAAGTCTGTCCAGGACCGTCCTCTTCGCTCCGCGCCCCCACCTGAAGCGGGCGATGTTTGGGCTGCAGCGAGGCTGTGGTGGTGGTCGGGTGTGGGGTGGAGTGATGGAGTGTTGCGTGGTTTAAAGTCCGCTGCAGAGGCTACAGGTGCTGCAGGGCCTCCTGGGCTTGTTCTGTGTACACGTCGTCTTTCCCCGCCCACGAGCTGAAGCTGCCGTCGCCCCGCTGAGAGCCGCGCTGCTTGTCCCGCGAGAAGAAGCTAAACCTGGAGAGAACGGAGAGGAGGTCAGCATGGCGCCGGGTCGGCTCTGAAATCAGCAACATGGAAGCAGGGTTAGATGTGGGGGGGTGGGGGTGGGGTAACTGCTGCGCCACATCTGCTGGGAATCACCGCCGAGCATCCCGCTGCTCTCAGGGAGCCACAGGAAGGACCGTTATCACATCAAACAAGAGGTTAGGGATGGGCGTACCGATACCGTGGAGTCGATACTTCGATACCAGCCAGGCAAAATATCGGAATTAATACTTTTTTAGGTAATCGCGATACAACTGCACAGTTACAAAACATATTTGTTTCCACTTCTGAGAGTTTAGGCTGAAATGATGAAAGCAGTCAGATTCTAGCTTCTGTATCACATGATGGTGGTAGCCTATCAGATTCTAGCTTCTGTATCACATGATCGTGGTAGCCTATCAGATTCTAGCTTCTGTATCACATGATGGTGGTAGCCTATCAGATTCTAGCTTCTGTATCACATGATGGTGGTAGCCTATCAGATTCTAGCTTCTGTATCACATGATGGTGGTAGCCTATCAGATTCTAGCTTCTGTGTCACATGATGGTGGTAGCCTATCAGATTCTAGCTTCTGTGTCACATGATGGTGGTAGCCTATCAGATTCTAGCTTCTGTGTCACATGATGGTGGTAGCCTATCAGATTCTAGCTTCTGTGTCACATGATGATGGTAGCCTATCAGATTCTAGCTTCTGTATCACATGATGATGGTAGCCTATCAGATTCTAGCTTCTGTATCACATGATGGTGGTAGCCTATCAGATTCTAGCTTCTGTATCACATGATGGTGGTAGCCTATCAGATTCTAGCGTCTGTATCACATGATGGTGGTAGCCTATCAGATTCTAGCTTCTGTATCACATGATGGTGGTAGCCTATCAGATTCTAGCTTCTGTATCACATGATGGTGGTAGCCTATCAGATTCTAGCTTCTGTATCACATGATGGTGGTAGCCTATCAGATGTCATGATAATGCTGCTACTGTTAGTGATGATGATGTTTTGGTAAATTTATAATATTACTGTGACATTTTATAATCGAACACTTTCATAAATAAAAATCTTAATCTGTGCTGAAGTTATTTCATAACTGAAAGAAGTTTTTCATCTTATTTTTGTTGAATTTACCCATAAATATAATTTTACTGTTTTAAAGTATTTCATTTCAGTACTTCTGGTCTCAAGTTTGACTTGTATTTGACATTGGCCTTACATTCATTCACATGTGGATGAAAAAGTACCATAAACTACTGTTATCGTATCCACAGGAAATATCTTGCCATCGCCCATCCCTACAAGAAGTATTTGCTCGGTTTGACTCTGACGTCGGCAGCTGTGCTGGTCGTGGCCAATCAACGAGCTGGATTCTCTTCTCCTCCCCCCAGCGAGGAGTTCACATGTTTTTAAATTCATAAATGAATGTGTTAATTTCACAGATTAATCTCTTTGCAATCATGTCTTAAAGTCAGACTGGAAAACATCGGTTATTCCGCTGCAGCTGCCTTAACGTCCCACGCTCAGTCGCAGACATCCGTCCGTCACATCAGACCGAGCCCGTACGGAACGTCCTGCAGGGGTTCAAGCTGGATGAGCGAAGGCGGCCAAACACTCAGCGCTCCAGCCGGAGCAGCGTTACTGTGTCAGCTGCAGAAGCTAGTCAGTGAGGGAGAAGATGAGTCAGCAGCCTACACGTCTATTCTGACCAAGGATAGACCGATACATCAGCCAGCCGATATTTTAGGCCAATATTTCCTTTTTTTTTAACTGGTATCGGCATCACCAACATAAGTAACAGACTTTTAAAAACAATATATAGATATGTTTATCATAAGTTTAATGTTTCTATATAATATTTGTAAACGGTACTGTATAAAATGTTATAAATAACATCTGTATATATTATATATTATTAGGGATGTTTGATATTGGCTTTGTGTGTGTGTTTTTTTTACTGATATCTGATATTTAATAATGTCCAACTCTTAATTTCCGATATCTGATATCAACCGATACCAATATATGCAGAGAACTGTGAGGCAGTTTCAAATCAAGTCAGTCTGTAGCAGCAGCAGCTGCACCGTAGTCACATGACTCAGAGAGGAATGCTGGGAAATGAAGTTCTTCCAGGATAACAGGGACTTTTAAACATGCCGGACCAACATGATGGAACAAGATCTCACAAGATTTTGTTCCCGAAAAAAAAAGGAGGGAAAAAAAAAGAAGATACCGGCCTACTTATATCAGTAGACCAATAATATCATACATCCCGAGAGGTCATATGTTTACTTTTCTTGGATTTTAATGTTTACCATTTTTCTTACATATTTGTATTTGTGTGTGTTTGTACATATATTATATATATATTTATATACAGTCCTAAAAATGATTCATACCCTCCAATTAAAGAAGGAAAAGAAATCATCTGTCAGTAAAATAAGATGAAATTGACAAAAATGATAAATAAAAATTCTTTAAAAATCAGGACGTTGATTTTGAATCGTGGTTTGAAAAAAATACTACAAACAAAAAATTAAAAACAAGTAAACAAGCATGATGGAGGAGTTGTACTTGTTTTTCCCCTCCATTATATTACAATGCAGCTGCAACTTGAGAATTTTTCAGTTTGGGATCAATAAAGTACGATATTTTTTATTTATTTATTTAAAGTGATTTGCTCTTTTTTTATATTAAGAGTTATAAAATTACTTTTCATTGTATCCTTCATTATATTAATTTGAGAGTCAAATACAGTAACGGCCCCAAATATCGGCAGGTTGTATCAGCCATTGGTTAATGAGAAAATATTGATAATGGTATCAGCCCTAAAAAATCTGTATCGGTCGATCCCTAATTCTGACTGGCTGATTTTTGTGATCCGCCATCATCCCATTGGACAAACTCAAAGAGACAGCCCCACAATCAGCCAATCAGAATGCTACACAAGCGAGAGGAAGCCCATCCCAGCGCATGCGGGGGAGGGGGGGGGGGGGGGTTAGTGGAGACGGACCGAAGCCAAACAAATACAGAGTCATACAAGCGACATGAGACGTCTGATTGGCTGTAAAGTGGGGTCATCTGGGATCAAGCCAGCCGCCACCATCGGCATGATGGCTGTGAAGATCCTGTTACACAGAGAGGGGGGGGGGGGGGGGGGACAGGGACCACATCAACCGTTGACTTGTGTTTGACCCACAACTCAAAATAACACAAATCATAACACAGTTGATTCAGACAGAAAACAAACTAGGGCTGGGCAAAAAGATCGATACACTGAAATATCGCGATATTTTCATATGCAGGTTTCATATTGATACTTCAAAATGCGGTATCAATCTATTTTACCAACCAAAATCCCGCCAGATTTCACGAAAACCTGCCAGATTTCATAACAGAATCACAAAATCTCGCGAGATTTCAACGTTTTGTAACAAAATTCCGCGAGATTTCAGAAAAACCTGCCTGATTTTATAACAGAATAACGAAATCTCGTGAGATTTCACGAAAACCTGCCAGATTTCATAACAGAATAACGAAATCTCGCGAGATTTCACAAAAACCTCCAGATTTCATAACAGAATGACAAAATCTCACGAGATTTCAACGTTTTGTAACAAAATTCCGCGAGATTTCACAAAAACCTGCCAGATTTTATAACAGAATAATGAAATCTCGCGCGATTTCACAAAAACCTCTAGATTTCATAACAGAATAACAAAATCTCGTGAGATTTCACGAAAACCTGCCAGATTTCATAACAGAATAACGAAATCTCGCGAGATTTCACAAAAACCTGCCAGATTTCATAACAGAATGACAAAATCTCACGAGATTTCAACGTTTTGTAACAAAATTCCGCAGATTTCACAAAAACCTGCCAGATTTTATAACAGAATAACGAAATCTCGTGAGATTTCACGAAAAACCTGCCAGATTTCATAACAGAATAACAAAATCTCGTGAGATTTCACGAAAACCTGCCAGATTTCATAACAGAATAACGAAATCTCGCGAGATTTCACAAAACCTGCCAGATTTCATAACAGAATGACAAAATCTCACGAGATGTCAACGTTTTGTAACAAAATTCCGCGAGATTTCACAAAAACCTGCCAGATTTTATAACAGAATAATGAAATCTCGCGAGATTTCACAAAAACCTGCTAGATTTCATAACAGAATAACAAAATCTCGCGAGATTTCAACGTTTTGTAACAAAATTCCGCAAGATTTCACAAAAACCTGCCAGATTTTATAACAGAATAACGAAATCTCGTGAGATTTCACGAAAACCTGCCAGATTTCATAACAGAATAACAAAATCTTGCGAGATTTCACTGTTTTGTAACAAAATTCCACGAGATTTCACGAAAACCTGCCAGATTTCATTACAGAATAACGAAATCTTGCGAGATTTCACGAAAAACCTGCCAGATTTCATAACAGAATAACGAAATCTTGCGAGATTTCACGAAAAACCTGCCAGATTTCATAACAGAATAACGAAATCTTTCGAGATTTCACGAAAAAACCTGCCAGATTTCATAGCAGAATAACAAAATCTCGCGAGATTCACAAAACCTGCCAGATTTCAAAACAAAATGATGAAATCTCACGAGATTTCACCGTTTTGTAGCAAAATCTCGCGAGATTTTACAAAAGCCTGCCAGATTTCATAACAGAATAATGAAATCTTGCGAGATTTCACGAAAACCTGCCAGATTTCATAACAGAATAACAAAATCTCACGAGACTTCATGAAAACCTGACAGATTTCATAACAGAATAACGAAATCTCGCGAGATTCACAAAACCTGCCAGATTTCATAACAGAATAACAAAATCTTGCGAGATTTCACTGTTTTGTAACAAAATTCCGCGAGATTTCACAAAAACCTGCCAGATTTCATAACAGAATAACGAAATCTTGCGAGATTTCACGAAAAACCTGTCAGATTTCATAACAGAATAACGAAATCTTGCGAGATTTCACGAAAAAACCTGCCAGATTTCATAACAAAATGATGAAATCTCACGAGATTTCACCGTTTTGTAGCAAAATCTCGCGAGATTTTACAAAAACCTGCCAGATTTCATAACAGAATAACAAAATCTCACGAGACTTCATGAAAACCTGACAGATTTCATAACAGAATAACGAAATCTCGCGAGATTCACAGAACCTGCCAGATTTCATAACAGAATAACAAAATCTTGCGAGATTTCACTGTTTTGTAACAAAATTCCGCGAGATTTCACAAAAACCTGCCAGATTTCATAACAGAATAACGAAATCTTGCGAGATTTCACGAAAACCTGCCAGATTTCATAACAGAATAACAAAATCTCGCGAGACTTCATGAAAACCTGACAGATTTCATAACAGAATAACGAAATCTTTCGAGATTCACAAAACCTGCCAGATTTCATAACAGAATGACGAAATCTCGCGAGATTTCACGAAAACCTGCCATATTTCATAACAGAACGAGAAAAACTAGATCTGCGTATTATAAAGTTGTCCAGTGAATTCGTGTACATGCGGTTCGTTCATAAAAATAAATCAATACAGCGTTTTTAAATATCGATGAGATATCAGCATATGAAAATATTGCGATATTTCAGTGTATCAATATTTTTTCCCACCCCTAACAGAAACAGTAAGTTGGTGTGAGTGAAGGAGTCGCACAAAGCCGGACGTCGCGGCCGACTCTCGGACACGCATCAGCCACAGCATTAAAACCAGCGACTGCTCGTGGAGGCGGGAGCATGACTCAGCGTGGAGTTAAAGGTGCAGCACGCAGATTACTGACATCTAGTGGTGAAGAAGGGCACAGCAGGAATGTACGGTGGCCGTCAGCGGACAAACTTCTCCCGGACGTAGCGGGAGGACCTGAGCGGCCTCAGGTGCAGCGATGACAGGTAGCTGCTTCAGGTAGCTTCTTCTTCTATGGTGCTTTATCCAAACATGGTGCTCTGGCTCCCACCAAACAGGTTTTCAAGCTTCAGCGTTGTTTGTCCGTGCAGAGACACCGTAGTAAACATGGTTCATGTAAGTGGACCCGGACAAGGAGATGAAACGTTTGTTCCAAGTTAATTTAGTGATTAGAAACTTATAACATTCAGTTTTAAATGATCCATTCCAGCTCTGCCCACACCACGCTGGTACTGCTGAGGTCCAGGTTCTGGCAGGATCCGTCCCTCCATCAGACCTGCTGAGGTCCAGGTTCTGGGGAGGATCCGTCCCTCCATCAGACCTGCTGAGGTCCAGGTTCTGGCAGGACCCGTCCCTCCATCAGACCTGCTGAGGTCCAGGTTCTGGGAGGACCCGTCCGTCCATCACACCTGCTGAGGTCCAGGTTCTGGGAGGACCCGTCCCTCCATCAGACCTGCTGAGGTCCAGGTTCTGGGGAGGATCCGTCCCTCCATCAGACCTGCTGAGGTCCAGGTTCTGGCAGGACCCGTCCCTCCATCAGACCTGCGGAGGTCCAGGTTCTGGGAGGACCCGTCCCTCCATCAGACCTGCTGAGGTCCAGGTTCTGGCAGGACCCGTCCCTCCATCAGACCTGCGGAGGTCCAGGTTCTGGGAGGACCCGTCCCTCCATCAGACCTGCTGAGGTCCAGGTTCTGGGAGGATCGGTCCCTCCATCAGACCTGCTGAGGTCCAGGTTCTGGGGAGGATCCGTCCCTCCATCAGACCTGCTGAGGTCCAGGTTCTGGGAGGACCTGTCCCTCCATCAGACCTGCTGAGGTCCAGGTTCTGGGGAGGATCCGTCCCTCCATCAGACCTGAGGTCCAGGTTCTGGGGAGGATCCGTCCCTCCATCAGACCTGAGGTCCAGGTTCTGGGGAGGATCCGTCCCTCCATCAGACCTGTTGAGGTCCAGGTTCTGGGGAGGATCCGTCCCTCCATCAGACCTGCTGAGGTCCAGGTTCTGGGGAGGATCCGTCCCTCCATCAGACCTGCTGAGGTCCAGGTCCTGGGAGGATCCGTCCCTCCATCAGACCTGCTGAGGTCCAGGTCCTGGGAGGATCCGTCCCTCCATCAGACCTGTAGAGGTCCAGGTTCTGGGGAGGATCTGTCCCTCCATCAGACCTGAGGTCCAGGTTCTGGGGAGGACCCGTCCCTCCATCAGACCTGCTGAGGTCCAGGTTCTGGGGAGGACCCGTCCCTCCATCAGACCTGTTTCCACTGGCCTCCAGTCCAGTTCTTGGGTCATGTGACATTCTGCAGCCATTTCTGGCTTCTCGACAGCCACGTTTCCATGGCAACCGTTTCTGATGGATCAACTAAAGGTCCACATGGGTTTCTCAGGTCCTGGATCTGGATTCGTCCTGGTTCCTTCCAGATCCTGTCATCTGTGCCGACACACCGCTGGATCATCTCATGATTTCAGAGCCTTTTTATTCTGAATAGGGATGTTCGATATTGGCTTTTTAACCGATATCTGATATTGGACTGAATGTGACAGCAGACCAGACCCTCGTGTGTCTGTGGTTTTAATGTTGTGGCCGATACTGGTAATAAATATGATGATGATATCACATTATACAGAGCAGAGTAGGGATGCAGGATATAATCGGCCCCCTATCGGTATCGGCCTAAAATCGGCCTTAAAACTGAATATCAGACATCGGCCACCCCACCGATAATTAACCGATATTTAACCCGCGATATTTAATATCAGCCCGCTGTTTCTAAAGTCTAAAAAAACAAAAACTTCTTCTTCAAAAACTTTCAAATATCTAAAGACTAGGAGTGGGAAAAAATAGTAATACACTAAAATATCGCAATATTTTCAGATGTTGATATCATATTGACATTTAAAACGCAGTATTGATCTATTTTACTAACGAAATCTCGCAATATGTCATCGCTATGTTATGAAATCTTGCGAGAATTCACAAAAATGTTGCGATATTTTCATATGTTGATATCATATTGACATTTAAAACGCAGTATTGATCTATTTTACTAACGAAATCTCTTGAGAATTCATGAAAAATCGTGATTTTGTAACCGAACGATGAAATCTAGCAAGATTTTTTAAGTAGTATAGATTGATACCCAGCTTTTATATATCGATTTTACATCGTTATATGAAAATATTGCGATATTTCAGTGTATTGATATTTTTTCCCACCCCTAGTTTTAAAAGTTTCAGAAACAGATAACAAAACTGCTATTTTTTTTCAGCTTTAATATCGGTATCGATATCTGTTATTGGCCACATGAGTTTTAAAATATCGGCATATCTGATATGGGCAAAAATTCCAATATCGTGCATCTCTAGAGCAAAGGGTTTAAATGATCTCACATATTTATCAGGGCTGGGAAAAAAATCGATACACTGAAAAAGCGCAATATTTTCATATGCAGATTTCATTTGGATATTTAAAAACACGATGTTTATCTATTTTACCAACGAAATCTCGCAATATTTCACAAAAACCTGTGAGATTTCGTAATAGAAGGAGAAAATATCGCAAGATTTCGTTCGTAAAATAGATCTATGCCGGGTTTTAATATATCAATATGATATCAGCATATGAAAATATCGCATTATTTCAGTGTAGCGATATTGTTCCCCAGTCCTAATATTTAAAGGCTCTCAGAGTGAAACCAGACCGGGTCAGAAAGCTCTGAAATGAGTCTGCAGACGTAATTCTCACTTATTTCTTTATCTCTGCAGAATGTGTACTTTAGTACTACAAACATGGTAATGGTGGTAATGTGAGTACTTTCCCACAGACAGCTCTGACCTGTCCGGAGCAGGATTCTAGCCAGCTGTGCTGGAACCGGCTTGTTTCTACAGCCACACAAACACGGGAAGTGGCTGTTTGATCTGCTGTGGTCACTTTCTTATCGATGAAAGCGACGTTTGATCCAGATGAAGCTGGAACGGGAATTCTGTATTTGTGGGTGCGGACGTTTTCTGAGCTGCTTTTATCTGCTTCGTAGCTCCATATGACATCATCTGGATGGACAGAAAGCAGACGTCTGTCTGAAGAACCCTCACGCTGCTGCTGCTGCTGCTGCTGGAGGGACGAGCAGGGGAGGACGTGGGAGCATGCAGGACAAACACCAGCAGCTTATCCCAGCACATGCAACGCAACGCTTCCACCACTGCTGCGTGTGTTTTATAAGCGTGTGCGTGTTTCGTTAGCGTGTGCGTGTTTTATTAGCGTGTGCGTGTTTATTAGCGTGTGCTGCAGCGTGAGTGTGTCTGCAGGCCGGCGGGTTCAACTTACAGCCGCTTGATTCCTGATTCTGGCTGAGCAGAAGAACGGGAACGAGTCCTCAGTTCAGGAGACGGAGACGGAGTCGGAGTTACCATCTCATCCTCAGTTTCATCACTGCGGAGAAAAACACCAACAAAACCGTCAATATCGTAGGCAGAATCTTTAATCCC
>JALJCO010012163.1:412500-634128 GCA_023101725.1 Atherinomorus stipes | reverse complement strand
TCACCAGTAAATGTTTGTATTAATTTGACTCCTTCAGAAGACATTACGTTGAGTTGCCCTTCGCATACATCCCATATAATGGCAGAGACTTGGCAGCCTCTCTATAAGACATTATCTGCAGCACAACTCCTTCACTTCACCAAAACTTTAAGTAGAATGAATGAGCGAGTACTTTAGTCCTGTGAGTCCAGATTTAGCTTTCCGTTAGTTATCAGGGTGTTCTATGCACTTTTCGGGGCCGCATGTTAATGATGCGCGCTTACCCCGGCTTTACACCTGGTCCGTGACGTGAGCGCAGCGGCTTTGCTGCGACTTCCTCGGCGCGAGCATTTACACCGTTCACTGTGCGGCCGCGCAGCGCACCCGCACAGTGAACCAGCTGTTGTTAGATTGGTGACATCATGGAATCACGAGAGGACTGCTAGATCGCCTGTGATTCTCATCCAAATGGTTCATTTTGTCCACATGTTCATGCGCCATGGTTTCTTATTTCACTGTAACCTTGTGGACACGGAGATGCTGTCATGTTCAGGTATTCTCTCTTTTTAATCTTAAATGCTTTTAATTCTGAATCATGCTTCTAATTGTTTTTTTCTCTCCTTTTGCTTATAATGTTTTATGTAAAGCACTTTGAATTGTTCTGTACATGAAATGTGCTATACAAATAAACTTGCCTTGCCTAGTTCAGCAGTTTAAAAGCTGCACAGTGGCTTTTGTTTAGGAAGTTACCGGATATTTAACACTGAACCTGTGTCTGACTTCTTGTCTGGTTCAATCTGAACTACTGATATTGATGCGATGTCGGTGCGTGGAGTGTCAAAAATAGAGCAGGCGCGTATCTTTAGCGCAGCGGCGCGACATGCCAGAGCGACGACTGACCGCTCACACGCCGCGGCGTCATCAATATGTTTCAAACCATTGATTACATGGGCGCGATCCGGTGCGCATGGCGCGCCGCTGCGCTGCGCTCACGTCACGGACCAGGTGTAAAGCCGGGGTAAAGCCGGGGTTATGTAGTACAGCTGAGACGAGCAGCTGCTACCCAGACAGCAGAAAAAAAAAATTTGCGAAACTCACAGTTTTGCAGTCGTACTCATTTGTTCGTTCATTCATTCTACTTATATCGGTGAAATGTTGTGCTGCAGATAATGTCTTATGGAGAGGCTGTCCCGTCTCTCCCATTATATGGATGCACGCTCAGCATAATATCTTCCAAAGGAGTCAAAGTGATGCAGAAACTTTACCAGTGAGTAAATGCACGTATAAAGTCCTAGAAATAACGTCCAGGTTGAAAAAAAAGAACGTTATCCTTTAACTTTACTTGGAGACAGTGTCTCAGCAGCACAGCATCATCAGCTTTGTGCTGTGGACTTTTTAACTTTCCTTTCTTTCTCTTTTGTACAGATATGACTTGAACTACTCACAAAAAGTTAGGGATGTCCAACTTTTGGTTTTTGGAGAACAGAATGATGCAGAATAAATATTTAACCATTGAACAGTGTACATGTGCATTGAAAAGTTTAGAGAAAGTTTAATTCAGTTCACCTGGAAAGGTTGGAGTGGATTTTAGATTCATTCTGACATACAAAAAGCCAAATATCCTTAACTTTTTGTGAGTAGTGTATTTGGTCCCCCCTAACAAAAACCAGTTAGGTTTAAGTCTGTAGTGTGAACTGAAAGATAAAAATCAAATGAAGGAATTGTTTCCTACGATTATCGCATTACTGTTCCAAATTTTCACCACTGCCCTGCTGTTACTGCATAAACTGTCTCAACCATTCGTTAAAAAATACTGACTCATATTGGAAAAGAGATAATACAGAGAAGCATTTGTCTCTCGGTGTGAACTTTGGATGGTTGGAAAGTTGTGTGGTGCATTTTAAAGGTTAAAAATAAATAAATGAAGCTTGGAAGAGAGGGTGAACTCACCTGAACTTCCCAGCTGCTTGTAAAAGCGATATTCTAGGTGGAGCTGTGGTGCCCGGGACTTGATCGGTTCCTGTCACAGGATGAAAGATTAAACTCAATAAATCTTGTCAATGCAAGTTAAACTCAAACTCCTCTTTTTTCTTAAAGCCATCAATTCTTGCAGAAACCCAAAATAAGAAAACCAAATAATAATTTCAGATTTCTTTTATCAGATGTTTTCTGGATTGTTCTCTGCTGCGGCGGCAGCACCATCGCCTCCTATCTGCCTGTTAACCTGCTTGAAGGCTGGAAATCAGATTCAGCGTCCGTCTCTGTGGTGCTGGGGGGCGAGCACAGAACCCGCCCGGCCCAGTCTGTTTCTGGTAGTTCGGTTGGCCTGCTGGAGGTCGTTATGTAGGTGTCTAACACTGCCAGCGGGGACGCTCACCCCAGCTGATAACAAAACTACTGTCAGAAAATATGAGGAAAAAATCCTCATTGGTGGACTCCATCTGGAAAACGCCTCTCGTTGCACTGGTGCAACTGGTGGCTCCGCATTTTTACATTTAATTATGACTTAGAGAAATGCAGAAGTTTTCTATGTACATGACATGTTGAAAGGATGAACATCTGTTTGAAATGAAGCTATTGAGGCTTTTGTGATCAAGCAGCCAGACAGAAACTACTCAGAAGTTTGGAGGAGAGACTGGTTCAATCAAATATTGCACCCCCATATTGACATTGATATATCGATCGTGAATTGATACAAAATCAGTGAAAAATCTGTAAACCCACTTATTATTATTAAAATGGCTTCATTTTGAAGTTCCTGACAACATTTTCACAACAAAATGTGTTTAAAGATGTGCGGTGTATACAGTGGCTACGGAAAGTATTCAGACCCCTTTAAACTTCTCACTCTGAGTTTCATTGCAGCCATTTGCCAAAATAAAAAAAGTTCATGTTATTTCTCATTAATGTCACTCAGCACCCCATCTTGTCAGAAAAAAACAGAAATGTAGAAATTTTTGCAAATTTATTAAAAAAAGAAAAACTGAAATATGACATGGTGATAAGTATTCAGTACTTTGCTCAGTACTGAGTAGAAGTACTTCTGAGCTCGTACATTCATGAGTCTTCTTGGGAATGATGCAACAAGTGTTCCACACCTGGATTTGGGATCTTCTGGTTCTTCTTGCAGATCCTCTCCAGTTCTGTCAGGTTGGATGGTGAACGGTGGTGTTCAGACATTTTCAGGTCTCTCAGAGATGCTCAGTTGGGTTTAAGTCAGGGTTCTGGCTGGGCCGGTCCAGAATGGTCCAGAGTTGTTCTGATCCACTCCTTTGTTATTTCAGCTGTGTGTGAGGGTCATTGTCTTGTTGGAAGGTGAACCTTCGGCCCAGTCTGAGCTCCTGAACTCTGGAAGAGCTTTTCTTCCAGGATCTCTGTACTTGGCCGCATTCATCTTTCCTTCAACTGCAACCAGTCGTCCTGTCCCTGCAGCTGAAAAACACCCCCATACCATGATGCTGCCACCACCGTGCTTCACTGTTGGGATGGTATTGGGCAGGTGATGAGCAGTGCCTGGTTTTCTCCACACATACCGCTTAGAATGAACTCCAAAAAGTTCAATCTTGGTCTCATCAGACCAGAGAATCTTATTTCTCTCAGTCTGGGAGTCCTTCATGTGTTTTTGGCAAACTCTATGCAGGCTTTCATATGTCTGCACTGAGGAGAGGCTTCCATTGGGCCACTCTGCCATAAAGCCCCGACTGGTGGAGGCTGCAGTGATAGTTGACTTTGTGGAACTTTCTCCATCTCCCTACTGCATCTCTGGAGCTCAGCCACAGTGATCTTTGGCTTCTTCTTTACTCTCTCACCAAGGCTCTTCTCCCACCATTGCTCAGTTTGGCTGGACGTGCCGGGTCTAGGAAGAGTTCTGGTCGTCCCAAACTTCTTCCATGTAAGGACTATGTAGGCCACCGTGCTCTTAGGAACCTTTAGTGCTGCAGAAACTCTTTTGTAACCTTGTCCAGATCTGTGTCTCACCACAATTCTGTCTCTGAGCTCCTTGGACAGTTCCTTCCACCTCATGATCCTCATTTGCTCTGACATGCACTGTGAGCTGGAAGGTCTTATATAGACAGGTGTGTGTCTTTCCTAATCAAGTCCAATCAGTTTAATTAAACACAGCTGGACTCCAATGAAGGAGTAGAACCATCTCAAGGAGGATCAGAAGAAATGGACAGAATATGAGTTAAATATGAGTCACTGCAAAGGCTCTGAATACTTATCACCATGTGATATTTCAGGTTTTCTTTTTGAATAAATTTGCAAAAATATCTTCATTTCTGTTTTTTTCTGTCAAGATGGGGTGCTGAGTGACATTAATGAGAAATAAAATGAACTTTTTGGATTTTGGCAAATGGCTGCAATGAAACAGAGTGAAAAGTTTACGGGGATCTGAATACTTTCTGTATCCACCGTAGATATGACAAGAGATAGTACAGCATATACTTCTAAGTAAGTAGAAGCTTAAAGTTCTGTTTAAAAAAACATAACCTTGTTAATTACTAGTAATATTGTATCATATCGTTTCATATAGATAGTTAAATCAAATCAAATTGAAATCGTATCGTGACTGAATTTGATAACAAACAAACATCAAATCGGTATTCACTGTATCAACATTATAAGGTAGTGTAATCAAACCAGTGATTTATACCCCTAAAATCGACCTGATTCATGGATCAGATATCAGCCTGAAATCTCAAAATACCAAATCAAAGATTCAATTATTTCTGGCAGATTTTAGCCGTCACCGTGGGTTTCTAAGGAAATGATGGCAAAAATACCTATCCAATGCAAAATGACATCATCATCATCACTCTGAGATACATCTGTTGTTATGGGATGTTATAAAAACATCTGAACTGGGAGGATATTTACCAGTTTGATGGCCACATATTCATTGGTGTAAAGGTTCTTTCCAAGTCGCAGCTCTCCGAAGTTCCCACAGCCGATCTTCTTCCCAACCCGGAAGTTTGGTCCAACCATCAGGACCCCAGAGTTGGAGCCGGCACCGCGGCCTGATCGGCTGCCCGTCTTTCCAGACATCCTTTTCCCCTCCTCTGCCTCCCCCTTTCCTCCCCCTCCTCCTCCTGCTCCACCTCCACCCCCTCCACCTCCTCCTACTCCTCGCTTGTCAAAGTCCATCAGTTTGTGGTAGCCTGGCCTCTCCACGGTTAAGCCGATTCCATGCAACCAAAACAACCACCAAAACAGCTGCCTGACGGCCGGACCCCACCCTCGCAGCGGGATTTATCTGTGGTAGGCGTAAGTGGGGTGGATGGCAGAAGATTCAGAGGAATGAAGTAGAATTAAAGTACTACAAATAAGTATGAGAATGATGAGGGCTGATGGGACTAAAAGGTGAAACTGATGATGCCTGGGTGGGGAGGGGGCGGCGGAAGGGGGTTGGTGAATGAATGATGGAAAAATAAAAAGATAATGAGAAGGCGAGGCAGCACTAGGAATTAATTTTTACCCCCTTGTAGGGGCCAGAGATGGCGATGGAGGATACCGGCCCAATATGCCAACATGAGTAGCTAGCGAAATGCTAAAATGCTACATGAAACTCAGAAGCTAAACTAGCTTCAGGTTCAGAAAAAATAATTCACCATGTCAACAGAACAAATAAATAAACTAGAAGAGATGGAAGGTTTCCCTTCTGACTCTGAAGTATGACAAAATATCTCTACTTTATTCTAAATACGGTCATGGGTCAAAGCTGGAGAGCTCCTGTAGCCATGAAGCTAATAGTTGTGGTCCGGGTAAAGTCTTGGTCCCTGGGGGCGATGCCATGTGCCATGCCACCTGGGAAAACACAGAAAACACAATTAGGTTCAATGTTTCACAAAAACCCACTGCTGAAGGCGAGTTTTGGGAAAGAATTCAAACGTCTGGATGCACAGACTCATGCTTAGGGCTGCCATTATTTTGATAACCGACTTGTCACCGATTATTTAGTGATTAGTCGACTAATCTGATCATACAAGGATTGCAGTATATCTACAGAACCAGTCAAAAATTTGGACACTTTTTCATTGAATCTAATCAACACACGTCAAAACTTTTGACTGGTAGTGTGTGTTAATTTATGTCAATATTCCATTCGAGAAAAGCTGAGCAGACAGACGGACGGACAAGGTAGAAGAAGGTAAAGTGACAATTTTGAGAAGAAAAACAAAGCTTAAAGACAATAAATGATTAGTCAATATGAAATTAGTTGTCGACTATTTTGATCGTCAACGATTAGTGGATTAAAACGATTGAACTCATAATAAGACAGCTGAGACACGCCCCCCCCCCCCAACTTTCATATAATGGAGTTCGCCTGGGCCCGAGCCAAAAAGGTCCATAAAAGTCCACAAAAACTTGTCAATATTCCTCCATACTGCTCGTCCAATGTAATCCAAGTGTCCTGAGTGGGTAGCATCCAGAATTTACTGGAAACCATCATTTAGTATATTTTTAGAGCCTAAACAGTACTACATCTTCCTCCCATATGCACGCATATGCCCTATTTCGATGCTTTTGTATTTGGTTTATTGCAATGCCTTGATTTCAGTGAGGTTAGTACATCGTAGCCAAAAATACTATAGTTCTAACAACTGACAATTTATTTCGGTGTTTGGATTTTTGGCTTTTGGCCTTGGTTTGCCCATTTTTTGTTTTCGGTTAAGAATTTTTATTTCGGTGCATCCCTACTAAATATGTTCTAGAAATGATAAATGTAATGTGATTAAACACCAATAATCTTTTTGACAGCCCTAATTTACCGCTGCACTACTCTGTGATTTTCATAAGCAAAGTTATTTTTGCTGTTTGCACCGTTTGAATGAAGGTCAAATTTGTTCTCAAATTTCACTACAATTTTGCAATACAAGTGTACTACTTGAACTTAACTGATGTAGTTTAGTGGCTTCTATATTTTAGGGCTCTCAAGACAGAATGTAGGTGTAGATGTATAATACAAAATATTAGGCTGATAATTTTTATTTTTTTTTTTGTCACTTATTGTTGCGATGATAAAAACCAGAAATTATCGTGATGCATTTTTTAGTCCATATCGCCCATCCCTCGCTTGGAGTTGGTCAGTTCCTCGTTTTTCCTTCTTCCTTCATAGGATCATTCATTCAAGTGTTTATTTCCTCTCTTTTCACAAAATATTCTTTCCCCCTTTTCCACTGGTGAAGCCTTACTGGTGCGAGATACAACAACATCAGCAGTGTGCAGTTACAGGAAGGCCAGAGAAACGGACAACACTGAAAAGGGAACGTCTCAGAGCATGTCAGTGCACGAGCCCTGATGTTATTAACAGAAAAACGAGACCACCGAGGCCCAGAGGGGCTTGGTGGTATGTGAACTGTGATCACCAGCACAATGACCACAAGCAATTTTATTTTTTTGCATGTCTGTTTGCTCAATTTCTGCAAAGAATGCTTGAGAAGGAGCTCAGTCGGTGTTCGAAAAGCCCAACAGAGTGAGACATCCTAACTGATCACATCAGCTACAGGAGTCACATTCTTCTAGTTAAACCTCTTATCATCTAACAAAAGTTTCCGCTGATCAGTTGTTTTGAACTCCAGAATTCAGTGAGCGAGTTCACAGATATACAAGTGAAGATGTTCTCTTAAACAGCATTTTGATAAATGCAAGTATCAGAATAACTGTTTTATATCTTGGCTCAGATCCGACCCCATAAACCTGGAACACAACATCCCGAGTTTCGCATTATTTGTATGTAATGGTGTGAATGGACGGATGTTTTTAAAATAAAATAGCCTCTAAAGTTGTGCTTGAAAGTTTACAACCCCTCCCATTAAAGAAGGTTAAATTCACAGAGGCAATCCAAATAACAAGAATATATAGTGTGTAAGAATTACTGACATCAGGTGATAAAGATGGGTATTTGAAAGAAAAGATGTTTTCTTTCAACATTCACTGTTGTGAATGTACGGTGGCCGTTAGTGGCCAAAATTGTCCCAGACATAAAGGTGTCTTCATGTGTGAGTGGATTCAGTGGTCTTAGGTGTAGCTATGACTGAACTATGAGTAACTACTTAAATGTCTTTTAAGGCATTATTGATCCCAAACAGTCTCTAACTCCCATTAAACAAAGCTGGTACCACAGATGACACGACCTCAACTTCAAGTAACTTTGCCAAACAACAACACAGCAAGACAAAATAAGCAGCTCTGTGCAGTTAGAAGTTAATCAGACATGTATTTACATAAATATCCGATGTTTAGGAGGTTCGGCTAAAAGCTAATAGCTTCTCAGTCGTGAAACGAGCCGCCATGTTGTGCCGTCGGTACAGAGTTGCGGTCCGCCCATTGACTTACATGTATAATCTAAGCTGTGGAAAACCTGAAAGATGCTCCAGAACAACTAGATTGGAACTGGTTTGTGTGGTGGATCATCAGCCAGTTCAGAAAAGTGAGATAATGCTGAGGAATTTGGGGAAATCACATTTCACAAGCTAGAACCGTCTCCACCCTCAGGTCCGCTGGCTCAGCTGTATGGACTATGATGCCGTTGGTCCTCCTCATTTATCTCTCGTGCATGTTTGCAGCTAAGGTGTCGCAGCAGACCGCTCGTGTTGCTGCCTCCGGCCACAACTTTATCTGCAAATCATTTTCAGCAACTACTCGTCTGGCTCAGATCTGACCTTTTAAAACCAAAGTATATCCAGACAACAGATGCGCCATCATGTTCAGCTTCATCGCTGCGGTTTCACTTTCTTCGTCCATTTCCTCGGCTCAACATCTCCAGTAACACTCTGCTCTGCTTTATGGAGGTTCAGCGGTGCAGCAGTGAAAATGGCCCCCCTCGGTTTCTGTACGTCATTTAGGTTATTCAAAGTGTTCCAGGTATAAGAAACATTTACATTAAAAAGAAAAAACAGGTTTCCCTGGGCAATAAACGGTTGCACTGTCAGTCAAAGTGTGTCGTCAGATAGCATCATGAAAGCTGCAGCAACAACCAAAGACCTTCAGCTCTGGCCTTTCGTCACTGGATGGAGGCGTTGATGAGAAGATCATATTTCAGATTAGTGGTATTTACATTTGAACATCATCTATCAAATCAAATCTGTCAAATTCCCCCCTTAAGGCAGAGACACACAGACTGCCACTTGTTGAGATTACTGCCAGAATGAAGTGGGGCGATCAGTCAGGCTCTTAAAGGAGCTGTATCATGCTTTTCGAATGTTCCAAAAGTCAAATACAGGCATTTATAAGCTAGATATGTTCCCATCGTTACTATAGAAACTAATGTGGTGTTAAATATTAGTTTTTCGATGCATCTAATTTCCAACACGGAAGTAAGATGGCTGACTGTACTGAACCGCGGAGCTCTCGACCAATTGCAGCATGTTTTACGCCCATTTCATGACGTCGCCCTGGAAGAGACACTTATTCTGAAGGGTCACAGAATTGTCTGTAGCACCGGCACCGGCAGCTCTCATGTGGATGTTAGTAGTAAACATTGATGGATAATTACTCCGATCGACGGGATAAAACAGAGCAGCCTGTTATGGAGCTGTATGCGCTCGACCCAGAGTCTGATATGGAGTTTGAAGTACACGCAGTACCACAGAAGTACCACAGAGACCCCTGACAAGCAAGTAATTTAGCGAACAAATCATAGGCTAACAGTTAGCGCTGAGCTAAGCAGCACTCACATGGATCTTGTAAACATTGATGGATAATCGGACTCCGATCGACGGGATAAAACAGACCAGCCTGTTATGGAGCTGTATGCGCTCGACCCAGAGTCTGATATGGAGTTTGAAGTACACGCAGTACCACAGAAGTACCACAGAGACCCCTGACAAGTAAGTAAATTAGCGAACAAATCATAGCCTAACAGTTAGCATTGAGCTGAGAGATGTGTTGACTCACCAGTGTTGTTGTCTGTCCATGCGCGTTTTTATAGTAGGAACTGCGTTGTAGCAGTAGGACTACTGATCCCATGATGCTTGGTTACCCACAAGGCTGGGCATGATGTAATGGTTGAGAGCATCCACGGAAGAAGAAGTAAAGTTAGTTTTGCAACGAGTGGACCGGGTCCTTTGTCCTTATTATACATGGTGTCAGAAGCGGCGAACTGCAAGCCTCCATGGTATCTTTTTTAACTGCAACAAAGTTTAGTTGCGTAGCGAAGACGCTTTTGTGCAGTTTTAAACCGAAGAGGCCAGGAAAGCCGACGATAGCAGACAGCTAAAAGAGCGCGCTGCTGCCGCCTGTAAGCGTTGCTAGGATACGGCTCATGTCGGCGGAGGGAGACGTACAGAGGGACGACGCATCCAAAAGTTCGGATCCTGAACGTGAAGAAACGAGGGATATAACACAGAGATGGCGACGACTGTACAAATAAGCCCCCCAGAGCCGTTTGACTTCTCAAGTCCTGCAGAATGGCCAAGGTGGATCAGGCGATTCGAGAGATTTCGCATCGCAACAGCCTTGGACGGAAAAACGGAGGAGTATCAGGTGAATTCACTCCTGTATGCCATGGGGGACACTGCCGATGATGTTTTAGCTGTTCTACCACTGACTGACGCAGATAAAAAGAAATATGACGCTGTTAAAGCAGCATTTGAGCAGCACTACGTAGGGAAACGCAACGTGATCTTTGAAAGAGCACAGTTCAATTCCAGACGCCAACAAGAGGGAGAAAGTGCAGAAACATTCATCACAGCGGTACACAAACTTGCAGAAAACTGTGGCTTTGGAGTACTGAAAGAGGAACTTATAAGGGACAGGATTGTGGTAGGAATAAAGGATAAAAGGTTGTCAGAACAGCTACAAATGGACTCAGAGCTAACACTCACAAAAGCTATACAAAAAGTCAGGCAGAGCGAATCTGTGAAGAAACAGCAAACAATTTTGCTTAATACAGCAGCAGAGGACAAAATATCAAACATGGATGCTATAAGGACAAAGAGCAAAAAGGAAAGGAGACAAACTTGGCAACAATCAAAGATGGGACAAAAGCCAGATAAGACAGGAGAAAAAGAGTGTGCCCGGTGTGGCCGGAAGAATAAACACTCATGGAAAGACTGTCCAGCTAGAGATGTCCAATGCCGAAAATGTCAGAAAAAAGGACATTTTGCTGTAGTCTGTCGTTCAGGTGAAGCGGCAGGATTACGTGAAGTCACAGAAGATCAAAGTGAGAGGAACAGCGATGACTATGTGTTCTTAGGAGAGGTAGGCTCAGAGAGGTCTGAACCATGGCTGGAAAATGTCAAGTTAAATGGGGAAAACGTGGACTTCAAACTTGACACTGGAGCAGACGTTACGTCGATCCCAGAGAGAATGTACAAACCTGAAAGAGATGGTAAACTGCAGAAACCAAATAAGACATTACTGGGACCAGGTAGTTATCCACTTAAAGTCGGAGGCTGCTTCAAAGCACAGATGGAAGCAAAAGGACGCAGCACCACACAGGACATCTACCTTGTGTCTGGACTTGTGCGACCGCTGTTAAGCAGACCAGCGTGCGAAGCGTTAGGACTGGTGTACAGAGTGGACACAATTGCAGGACCTGAGACCGATTTCAGAGCTGCTTATCCAGACGTTTTTCAGGGTTTAGGTAAGCTAAAAGAGCCTTACCACATTGAGATAGAACAGGGAGCTACACCTGTTGCTCTCTCTGCTCCTCGACGGATTCCCCTCCCCCTCAGAGATGCAGTACGAACTGAGCTGAACAGAATGGAAACAATGGGAGTTATCTCAAAAGTTACTGAGCCAACAGCATGGTGCTCAGGCATAGTTGTAATCCCAAAACCTGCCCAACAGCCACCAAGAATATGTGTTGATCTCACACCCCTAAATGCAGTTGTGAAACGGGAACGTCACATCCTTCCTGCTGTGGATCAAACACTCGCGATGATGAAAGATGCTAAAGTGTTCACAAAACTGGATGCCCGATCTGGTTTCTGGCAAATCCCCCTCACACCAGAGTCACAACCCCTCACCACCTTCATCACTCCTTTTGGGAGATATCAGTTTAAGCGTCTTCCATTTGGCATCGCATCAGCCCCTGAGCACTTTCAGAGGAGAATGTCCCAGATGTTGGAGGACTTTGATGGAGTAATCTGTCATGCTGATGACGTTCTGGTGTATGGCAGAGACAGGCAGGAGCACGATCAGAGGCTGCACCGGGTGCTCCAGAAATTCCAGCAGGAAGGTCTCACTCTGAACGAGAAATGCGAGTTTGCAAAGACAGAAATGATTTTTGTGGGGCACAAAGTTTCAGCGAACGGCATCGAACCTGATCCAAATAAGGTGAGAGCAATCCGGCAGTTGCCACAACCTACATGTGTGGAGGACGTGAGACGTCTCATGGGCATGGCCAACTATCTTGCAAAGTTCATGCCACGTCTGGCCACGATAACCACACCACTGAAAGAGCTACAGAAAGAGAGAAATGAATGGATTTGGGCAGAGCCCCAGGAGACAGCTTTTCAGGGACTAAAGGAGATGCTAAGCTCTCCAGAGGTGCTTTCTCAGTATTCTAACACCGCAGACACAAGGGTGGCTGCCGACGCTTCGCCATATGGTCTCGGAGCCGTCCTTACACAGAAACAGAGGGATGGTTCATGGCGACCAGTGACATACATTTCAAGAGGACTAACAGACACTGAGAGGCGCTACGCGCAAATTGAAAAGGAGGCGCTAGCAGTCACATGGGCATGTGAAAGACTTTCGTCATACCTTATGGGTCTACAATTCACACTCATGACAGACCATAAGCCCCTTGTTCCTTTGCTAAGCACAAGAGGCTTGGACGATCTTCCACCCCGGATCTTAAGATTTCGCCTGAGGCTGCTACGCTTCTCGTTCAACATCATGCATGTTCCAGGGAAGAACCTTGTCACGGCTGATGCTCTTTCCAGAGCCCCACTGGAAGGCCCGCCCTCTACAGGAGATCTTCAACTGGAGAAGGAGGTAGAGGTTTTCATGGACTGTGTTGTAACCTGCCTCCCAGCTACAGACAAAAAGCTAGCGGAAATAAAGAAGGCACAGATGGAGGATGGAGTGTGCAAAAAAGTGACTGAACACTGCCTTACTAGCTGGCCAGAGAAATGCAGACTGAATCCAGATATTAAACCTTACTGGCAGTACAGAGCAGACTTCCACCTTGCTCACGGCCTTCTCATGAAAGGAGAACGACTAGTGATACCGCCGCCCCTGAGATCAGATATCTTAAAGCGTCTACACGAAGGCCATCAAGGGATTTCAAAATGCAGAGCTAGGGCTAAAGAGTCTGTATGGTGGCCTGGCATTACTGCACAGATAGGTCAAATGGTGGCCAGGTGTGAAGTGTGTCAAAAATACAGGATACAGAACTGTGAACCACTGCTGCCCACTCCAGTTCCAGACCGTCCATGGCAAAAGGTTGGCATGGACCTCTTTGAATGGACAAGCAAACAGTATCTTTTGATCGTAGACTATTTCTCAAGATATATCGAGATAGCAGAGCTGAAACACACTTCAGCGGAGGCTGTTATTAGAGCCGTCAAGGAGGCCTTCGCCAGACATGGATCTGCAGAGACTGTTGTTTCAGATAATGGTCCGCAGTTTTCATCTGACCTGTTCAAACAGTTTGCAAAGGAGTACCTGTTCACTCACACCACGAGCAGCCCTCGGTACCCGCAAGCCAATGGAGAAGCTGAACGTGCGGTTCGTACCATTAAAGACCTGTGGAAGAAAGACAAGGACCATAGCAGAGCACTCCTTGCATACAGAGCCACTCCACTGGAGCATGGGCTCTCTCCTGCTCAGCTGCTAATGGGGAGAAACCTGCGCACCTCTCTGCCCCAACCAACATCCAAACTGGATCCCAAGTGGCCAGATCTGCAGCTGTTTCGCAAGAAGGATGAGGAAGGAAGGCATCAGCAGGCTAAACACTACAACCAGAGACACCGCTGCAGACCCCTCTCAGAACTTGCATCTGGACAGAAAGTTTGGATTATCACAGACAGATCTGCAGGATCAGTCGTCGAGCCTGCTAACACCCCAAGATCATATGTGGTGGAAACTGACAGAGGTTTTCTAAGGAGGAATAGGAGTCACCTTCGGCCTACAGGGACTGTTACTAGGTCTGGCCGAGTGACAAAGCCACCTGACAGAATGGACTTGTGAACAATAACAAAAGTTAATGAAAAAAGGAATGCAAAAATACAGTTAAAGATGTGTTCTGTGTAGTAGAAGAAAAACAAACAACTGATCTGTTCATATGCTGATTTTTTGTTGAATAGTTTTGTTACAGTTAAGGTTATGGAAAGAAAAAAAAAAAAGCATGACTTGAGCTAAAAAGAGGAGGTGTAGCAGTAGGACTACTGATCCCATGATGCTTGGTTACCCACAAGGCTGGGCATGATGTAATGGTTGAGAGCATCCACGGAAGAAGAAGTAAAGTTAGTTTTGCAACGAGTGGACCGGGTCCTTTGTCCTTATTATACATGCGTCATGTTTCAGAAGTAATCCCAGAGAAAAAAACACTTTACTGCCCGAGATTCATGAAGTTGTCTGGAGTGAAGTTCACACACGAAGTTGAGTTTTTTTCCCTGCTCCTGAAGTTAAAATCCAACCACTTCTGGCAAGTCGATTCATCCAGTACAACAAATACACTGCCACGCTGAACATAACCACGCTGAACGTAACTGCATTTTCCCAACTTGCTGTCCTCTAGAGCTTAAAAAAAGAAAAAAAAAGGAAGAAAATTCTCCTGAATCTGGATCAAACGTCTGTTAGCTGATGGCTGCTTGTCTCTGAGGAAATCTTCCTGCAGGTGTTAGTTTCTTCCTCAGAGAGTGTGGATAGGATTCTCTGAGTTTCTGTTCAACAGAGGGCGTCTTGCTACGATGTTGCGCATGCGTGTTTGTCACTTCGTGATTGGTGCCACGTTCATACGTAACGGCGTGAATAGTCAGCCGTTTGCAGGGAGGTAGCGCTTGGTTTAAATATTTATGTAGATTACTCAAATATGCATGAATGAAGAAAAATAACGATTTAAATAATTTCTTGATGAGGAAATAACACACTGACATGCTGAAAAGCTCTTAGAAGTCCATTTTTCATGATAGGGCTCCTTTAAGAACATTTAGAATATCGTTTCTGTCTGCACATTTGTGCTCCTACAACAAAAAACCATCAGTTCATTCCATCAATTATAGATGATGCCTTTCATGAACGGGCAAATAGAGGAGTTGCCACAATAGAATATCTATCTATTGATAATGTTTTTGCATCTTTTGATCAACTTAAGCTTAAAGGAATAGTTCACCCACAGAATGATGTAACTTTATTTTCCACTTCCCCTCATGGTGAGCAAGACTCTGGAGCACTTTTTTAATATCTCAAATGCAGCCGGCGATCAGGAAGGCTCCCCCCCCCCCCAAAAAAACTTGTCAATATTCCTCCATACTGCTCGTCCAATGTAATCCAAGTGTCCTGAGTGGGTAGCGTCCAGAATTTACTCTAAACGACGTCATTTAGTAGATTTTTAGAGCCTAAACAGTAGTACATTGCATCTCTAGCAAGCATGCCGATGTATGTTCACGAAACTACGGAAGCCTTGGCAGACAAGATTGTGCGTTCTCTTTTTCTTTCTTTCTTTGCTTTAAATCAATATCCAACCCCTCGTGTGTTTGTCCTGGTTTGTCTGCAGCTCTGACGCTCTTAGCACAATGTAAACCGCAAATTTCTTCTTCTACGCTTGTATTATTTGCAGAGTAGGCTCTGAACGCCGAGCCTTCCGTAGTTTCGTGAACACGCATCGGCGTGCTTGCAGGAGATGCGATGTAGTACTGTTTAGGCTCTAAAAATATACTAAACAGCGTAGTTTAGAGAAAATTCTGGACACTACCCACTCAGGACACTTGGATTACATTGGACGAGCAGTATGGAGGAATATTGACAAGTTTTTGTGGACTTTTATGGACCTTCTTAACTCGGGCCCCGGTGAACTCCATGATATGAAAGTTGGGGGGAAAAGAGAAGCCTTCCTGATCACCGGCTGCATTTGAGATATTAAAAAAGTGCTCCAGAGTCTTTCTCATCATGAGGGAAAGTGGAAAATAAAGTTACATCATTCTGTGGGTGTACTATTCCTTTTAATACAACATTCCAAACTCTCATCTTTTTAGATTTTTGCAGCTCCATAGTTTCATATCAACATCATTCACTCACTCCCAGCTCAACCACCCTCCTAAATTCCATTATAAAGTTTAACTCAGGAATATTGGGAACATATATTCTCTACTAAATACATATAATTTGGGGCCTTTAACATCATTAAAGACTCAAAGAGGGTGGGGGGTGGGTGATTTGGGTTTGAACTTCCTGGTGAGATTTGGGAAAGAGCTTTAGATAGAATACATTCCTCTTCAATCTGCCTGTGACATACAGTTTTCCAGTTCAAGGTCATGCATCGTCTTTACTGGTCTAATGCAGGGGTGTCCAGCTCCAGTCCTCCAGGGCCACAATCCTGCAGCTTTTCTTTCCCTCAGGTGTCATGAGTGTTGGAGCAGGAAGAAAAAACCTGCAGGACAGCGGCCCTTAAGGACCGACTTTGGTCTAAAGTGAGACTAGCAAAGTTTGGCCGTAGCGTTGGTCCCGTTTGTGATCGATGCAGGCCAGCACCGGCCGCCCTCACATATGTTCTGGTTTTGTTCAAAACTAGTTAATGGCAGTCCATATTTAAAACTTTTTCAGATGTTCTACAAATACCTACTGAACCTTCCGCGACTAACTCCACAAGAAACTCCCCTTAACCATCAGGCACAGAGTCTGATAGCTTTTGCATCGTTGTAGCTCGGCGGTTAAAGTGTAAGGAGGAACTTCCCCCAACGTTTAAGATGTGGATCAACGACTTTCTGCATCATTTGGTACGAGAAAAGATACGCAACTCTGCCAGGGGATGTATTCAAAAATGTTATGCTGCATGGTAACCTTTTTAAAGTTATATTGAGAAATGAAATGAAAAAAAACTTTATTTATCCCAGAAGTGAAATGCAACATTGTAAAAAGCTCACTCCCCCCGCCCCCCTTTTTTGTTTTTTAACAATATAACATTTCGATATAAATAATATAAACACGATATGACTAACATTGGTGTTCTGACTGATCCTGTATAATTTGTAACCTATAGGGACTGTTGTCTTTTATATGCTGTTTTTGGCTCTTTAATTTACTTATATTTTATGCTGTTGTTTTATTAATTTTTTTTTAATTCATAAATTTTAAAAACTTATATCTAAAATTTTCATTCTTATTTGCATAAATATAAATGTACGATATGTACATGATACATGTAATAGGGGTGGGAAAAAATATCAATACACTGAAATTTTGCGATATTTTCATATGCTGATATCATATAGACATTTAAAAACGCGGTATCGCTCCAGTTTACTGGAAATGAAATCTCGCAAGATTTCATCATTCTGGTATGGAATCTCGCGAGGGTTCGCGAAATCTCGCGTGATTTCGTAACAGAACAATAAAATCAAGCGAGATTTTGTTAGTGAAATAGGTCAATACGGCGTTTTTAAATATCAATATGATATCGGCATACGAACATATTGTGATATTTCAGTGTATAATATTTTTTCTTTAGCATGTAATGCAAGTGATCGCATACAAATCAGCGCTAGGCTGTCAAATGGTACAGGAATACTGTTGCAGGGACGGGGCTTTTTTTGTTTACATTTGTATTATTTCTGGCCATACATGTTTTATGCATGTACACTTTATGTACAAATATAAATAAAAAGACTTGCAGCAAAAAAAAAAAGTTTCTGTACATCAACATTTGAAGCCAGGGTGGGTTTTTTTTCTCTCTATATCACTTCCTATCATTTCTTCTTTTTAACTTTGATTTCCCTCTTTTTAAGCCAGCAATATGACTGAAAATGCAGTTATGAACAAATACTTACAGAAATAAAATAAATAAACTTAGAATATCAAGAGGAGCTTCATATTCATAAAGCTCCCCTTTATGTGTCCCAAAGCAAATAAAGCAGCCAGATCATCATTCTGCTCGCTAAGATGCTGGACAGGACAAGTTTAAAGGGAAAAAAAGAGCCAGGGTGTTACGGTTTACTATTTCTGACTGGACACCAGCAACAGTCACCAAACTCACAACAACCATCATGTTCTAAAAAGACTGAAAATATCTTATGTTTCATCACCAAGACTGACATAAATCTAATCGTAATCTAATTTTGAGATGGTCTTTAACGGTCCAGCCCTAATCAGGAAGTCCTATTTCTGGCTGGACGTTAATGTCCCTGGTAGACACATTCTTCGGTAGGTCACAGAGATTCCCATCAGGACAAACAGTCTTTAATGTAAAATTATATTTATTTGTGAAACTCCCAATCCCATGACATGTTGAAGGGTCAGTCAACTCAGCTCAGGTGCTTTCGGCCTTTCTACACACAGCAGTGACATAAGTACAGGCTTTATGTGAGAGTAATGGAGACGCATGTTAATTAATCTCTAATGAGGTCAAGCATTATGATTGACATTTCTGCTGCTACTGCATTAGTTCCTCTTAAGGAAGATTAAAAAAACACACCGCTGAAGTATAAAACCCTGTCAAACCTATTGTGCCATTGATATCAGCCTCTCTTATGCACACTGTAAAACAACGACTGAAACAACCTCAGCTCTTTGCCTGGGAATCTCAACTTGTTGTGAATGTGGGAAACTGGCTCAGTTTAGTTTGACAAATAAGGGAATTAAATTGCTCGAAACTTATCAAACAGCAAACTGGCTAAAATCAGATTCCATAATAAAATTAAAGAAAACCTTCCCTGTCTAAAGTTAGATCGAAGCCTTTAATTATACCCTCCAAAGCAGGTCAGACACTGTGTTTTACCCTCCCACAGAGGCCTCTCCGATTGAGCAACTCCGCGGTTTAAAAAAAAAAGAAGAAAGAAAATCAATAGTGCTAAATCGCCAATATAAAAATGCTTGAGAGCTGTGTGAAGTTAATCTTTTCCAAACAACATGACCTCAGCAAAACAAAGAGTTTAAAACTATGTAATAAGAAGTAAACAATTAGGAAATAAATTTACTGATTTCTTAAAAAGAAAAAAAAAAAAAAAGTAAAACATTTATTTGAATCTAGGATGATCAGTCTAAAACATCCTTTAGAACCATGCAGATAGTTGGGGAACAAGCATTAAAATAGTGTCGTGTCAAAAAATTAAAAAACAATCGAACAGTTTAAAAAAATACAGTTACATAAAAAGAAATCAATTAAATTAGAAAACGAAAGAAAATGGAATATAATTGAAACCTTAAATCAAACATAAATAAAAAGTTATAAAATGAAGTTAATAAAAGTCAGGAATTCAACTGTTTGAAAAAAAAAAAAAAAAATCAATAAAAAATTAGTTAAATGACCAAATAAAATAACTGGTCATAATGTAAAATATAAAAAAAAAATAAAAAAAAAAGAATCAAATTATAAAACAAATAAAATAGAATAAAAAAAAAGTTGAAAAACAGTGTAACAGTTATAAAATCAGCAAATTGGTAAATTAAAATAACAAAATTCTATTTATGATCAAATAAAAAACTTAAGTTATTAAATAAAATCAGATTTATATATATATATATATAATATATATATATATATATATATATATAAAAAAAAACACATATATATATATATATATATATATTTTTTTTTTTTTTTTTTCTTTTCGGGATGTAACGGTTACCAGGAAAATGATTAACCCTGATAAAATTCCCAACGATTAGTAATACTGTTTCAAATTTTAATTATCGTTAAAACCGTGACTGATTACTAATTGATGACAAAATTATTGAAAATTAAATAAAAACTCTATGAAAACCATGACACTGATTTTGAATTATGGTTTGAAGAAAAAAAAAAACACACACACACACACACAAAAAAATAAAACAAGTAAACAAGTATGATGAGGCTCCGAAGCTAAAATGTTGTTGTGCAACACTCTGAGACGATCAGGTGTTTTCTGTAACGTCCAATCAGACGTCTGCACCTGGTGACAGGTATGTTGGTCCATGTTCATGGGGAAGCTGCTCTAATGTGTCTGGTACAGTTTTGTTAGTTTAATATTATTATTATTATTATAAACCACAATTCAAAAGCAATATTCAATTTCACCAAACTATAATTTTTGTAAATTTTTATTTATTATTAGTTTCTTTTTATTTGAATTATTGTAAATTTAGCCTTTTCTTTAACTGGAAGGTATGAATAATTTTTTAGGACAACTGTATATGTATGTATATACATGTATAATTTGATGTATATTGGTGTTGTGAAGTGCCCAAAATTACTTCTAAAAAATCATTACATGTGGAACATCACAGAGCAGTGTGACAGCATGTCACTATATCTTTTTTTGCATGCTAAACAGGAGAGCTTGACCTGAGCAAACCTACTTCTGGATTGTGTGTTTAAATCACGGCTTGTGGAAGGTCTGAGCTGCAGCTTTTCAACACGCAGCACATCTTTGCTGAAAGCCGATAGATAATATGTGAACACTAATTACTTATAAACTTCCTGTTTGAACATGACAAGATACTTTAAAAACAACATGGCATGGCTCATTTCTACTCCAGTCCCACTCCACGCTGGTTGTTTTTAACAACACTGACCTGTAAAAGCCCCATTCTGGTAAATTACCTGTTTAATGATAAGTGCTATTTGCATAATCTGTCCATATTAAATTAATTGTGGATCACTAGTGTATCATTGACACTTAATAGCATTTATAGTGATCTAATGTGTACAGGAAGCACAGCAGGGAAGTAAAGGCCTTATCATATCAATTATAGCCGTTGATGAAGTTTGTGGGGGAATGCCGCATATAAAAGTGTATAAACATGGCCTTGGTTCACCACCTACACTCAGTCATCAACTTAGCTGCGTTGCCTCCCACTCACTTCTGATCATGAACTAAAAGTACAAGATAACACATGAAAGCCAGTCAAAGAGGCTGTAATGCACAGTCGTGATCAAGACTTCTGAAAGCCGTTAGTTATAAATTCATACACTAAAAGCTTATGAGTGAGGATCTCGAGTTTGCTAAAGGAGCTAATCTTAGCTGATACGACTGCTGCACATTTCTACATTTAGGGAGCGTTTACGGTCCATTGTAAAAACTATGGCTCTATCGTGGCTACATGACACTTGCTGGTTGTCTGTTTAGCGAAAACTATAATCATATTGATACTGTATGGCAAAATATTGATCAGTCTTAGAGGCGCAGGAAGTTGGGTTTAGGCCACAGGAGTTTGTGTTTCTGGCCTCAGTGTAGCATTAAAATGTTAGCTTCATTGAAACAATTTTTAAGTAGCTAACGGGAGAAAAGGCAACAAAAAATTAAGAATGGTGTTGCCAAAGAATATTGACAGATTGTATTGATAGTTTACCGAAAAAATCACATCAACATCCAGTTAGCGTTTGTGGTCGTAGTCAGACAGCTTGATGGAAGCTAACATGCTAGTCACTCGGCTAACTAGCTGTTGGCTATCGCTGAAATTTTGCCCCCACACACTGTCATTCATAAACGTAGCAAGTTGATTTTACCAGCATATTTGCACAAAGTTTGAAGTTAGTCTTACATACCTGTTTGAGTCTCCTCTATGTCGTTATTTCTGTAGCTAGGAATAAATTGTTGTCGTTTTCCTGCTCATCTCTTTTTCAGTGCATGTTTGGCTAACCAGCTGAAGAGCCTCGCCAGTGACCTGAACGCAATTTGCGTAGCTACAAACTAATGCTGCGCATTTTAAAAAGCGAGCGTAAACTGCTGTAATGAATATTTACGTAAAAAACTACGTGTTTAAGATTGTTTATGAGTGGGGGAAAAGACACTTATTAAGTGATATATAAAGTTATTTCCACGTTTTCCATTTCAGAGATAAGTTATCTAATTAACACTTTTACTGCGTGAGTTGTGTGGTCCTCTGTGTCTTTTACTTTATATTGTTTTATTTTATATTGTTTTAGCTGATTCGTTTTATTGTTTTATTCTATTGTATTTTTCGTGTATTTTATATGTGAAATATAATTTATGTTCATATATATTCATTCATTCATGTATATATATATATATATATATATATATATATATATATATATATATATATATGTGTATATATATATATATATAGCTATATAGACATATGTAATATATATATATATATATATATATATATATATATATATATATAATATCTACTTAAATGTGCTTATAAATAAAAGTGGATTTGATTGGAATTAGTTTAGATATACTGATTTTATTTGCTTATTTGCTCTCTGCTTCAGCAAATTATGAGACGAAGGTGTTTTTTTAAAGTTGTTTTTTATATTTCATAAATTTTGTGCAGGCCTAAACAAGCGAAATATTTACATATACATATTTACTGGCATAGTTAAAAAAAACTTTTTTTTTTAACCAGTTATCTGATCCTTTTTTGCCATTGCCAGTCCTGTTACTAACCCATAGCTCTCAGCTGTGTCCTCACCACAGCAGATGTGCGTACCGTTGCTGCACAAAAGTAGTGGAAATGAAAGCTACACAGTCTGATGATGGTCGGCGGTATCAGCAGCAACCTTCCTGCTCTGATCGTCTGATTATGGCTGACATGAACATCCTGTCTGGGACTTATGTCAGCAACTTGCTCCTCGGTGTGTGTGATGCTGAATAAAGGTGAGCTGTCAGAGATGAGGGACCTGCAGACATGTTGGCTCTACTGATAAGTCTGCTGTGCTGGATCCCAGCTGACGGTGAGATTCTCCTTCCTCCTCTTCATAACAAAGTTAAGCTTAAATACATTTAACTTATTGTTTATAATTTACTGTAAATTACAAGCCTGTATTCCTGTTTCAGGTCATTGTAAAGAGTAAATGCTTTGTTCATGAATTATTTGGTCTATTTTGATGTTTTTTAGGTGTTTGCAGTGGCAGCCAGGTGAAGATTTCTCTGGTAAAAAGCGCGATCCCGGTTGGAGCCCCTTTCAGTGTGACGTGTGAGTTCACATGTTTGAGTCCCCAACATGTGGCGCAGATGTGGAGAGAGTCCACGCTCAAGGTAGCCCGACGTTCTACTGTTGTTTTCCCTCCTCTTGTTTCCATGTTTAGCTGCTCTAAATCTCTGGCTGGTAATTCAAAACTGTAATTGTGAACTGTTAAATGTTCACTTATGTTTCTGTTAAGATTGATCAAGTTTACCCAAACACAGCGTAAAGTTTTATATTGAATCAATCTTCTAAAACCGGAGATAACAATAATAATTACAACAATCCAGATTTTTCTAAAATCAAATTGAATTTCAAAAATTTAAATCAAATTTCTAAAATAATTTTTGGTTTAAATCAGATTTTTTTTGGAGAAGAAAAACAGAATGTTTAGTTTGAACTCTCGGGGTGGAAAGCAAACTTGACCAGGTGAAGTGTTGCTGGCTCACGTCATCAGCAGGTCAGATCTGTATTCTGGACCAGAATTGTTAGAACCCTGATCTTATCAGCACTCAGGATTAGTTGCTTGGTGATTTTTTAAAGATCAGTAAACTTGTTCTAAATCATGTCACTCGATTTATTACGTTCAAGGTGCAACACTATGAAAGAAAACTAGGGCCACTGAAGAAAAAAATAAAATGAAATTCTGAGAAAAAAAGTCAGAATTCTGACTTATTCAGAACTTGAAAAAAAATCTCATGAAAAAAATTTTTTTTTCAAATGTTCTGGAGCCTTTATTGTTGTTGTTGTTGTTGTTGTTCTGACTTTCTCCAAAATTGAAAAAAAAAAATCTCCTTAATAAAAAAAGAAAATTCTGTTTGAAATGTTCTGAAATGAAAGTCAGAATTCTGACTTTACAGAACTTGAAAAAAAAAAAAAATCTCCTGAAAAGAAGTTTTTTTTTTCAAATGTTCTGGAAAAAAGTCAGAATTCCGACTTTTTTCTCAGAATTTTTTTTTTCTTCAGTGGTCCTAATCCACTCACAAGGCTGATCTGGATCCTTTAAAATTAATCCCAGTCTCCACAATGACATCAAGATTTCTGCCTGGATATGTTGACTTTGGACAATAATCTTTGGACGCTGGAGACGCAACCAGAGTCTCTGGTGAGACAGTAATGTAGAGCTGAGTGTCATCAGCATAATGATAATCAGATATTTTATTTTCCTAAAACTATTCATGTTTTGTGGGATTTGGGCATTATAAGATACCTTGGAATCTTTATCACGCAGGACCTAAAAAGTTGTATGAAATTAACTATAAAATTAGCAGAAAAAAAAGACCTGCAAAATGGCTACCAATAATTCTTGATTTCAGCTCAAGATCGAAACAATAAATGAACATCCAACCAAACTGCTGTACCTTTCCTCTCTCTCCAGTTCAAATCCCAGACTCCCAGTTCACTGCATGGAACAAGCAGATATCTAGGTTTATCTGGGCAGGAAAAAGCCTAGAGTAAATTCAAAACCTTACTTTGAAAAACAGGGGCGGCCTCGCCTTACCCAATCTAAAATTATTTTACGCAGCTCAGTTGAAACACATGGTATGTTGGTGCTCCCCAGACTACTTTCCAAATGGAAACAAGAGAGCTCTCCCAGAGAGATACCTACCCCAAGCCAAGCTGGAGAAAGCATCTAGCACCAGGAAGATGAAATTTTACTGTTACTGAAACTCTAAAGACATGGACGGACATAGTCAGGAAAACAATTTGAAGGGGACTGTATGTTGCTGCTGTGGCCTTCACAGACATCTCTGTTCATACCAGGTTTAACAGATAAAGTTTTTACAAAATGGAAGAAAAGGTAAACAACTATAACAAGCTGACAGAGGGGAATGTCTTCAAGTAATTTGAAAAAGAAAAACTGAATTTCAACTAGAAAATCAAGACTTGTTTTGTTATCTACAACTAAGACATTTCTACGACACTCAGGTAAAAACAAGAATATCAACTGAACACAGCGCACTATAAAGATGCTGTTAGAAGCCTATAAGCAATTTCCCTCCAAGACTGTCTCTAAACTATATGCTTGCCTACAGAACTGTAACAGCAATACCTCATTATATGTAAAACTTAAATGGGAAGAAGAATTACAGACCAGATTATCAGACTGTGATTGGCATTCGATCTGCAAAATACAACACAGCTCCACAAGCTCCAGACAATGGAGAGAATTTGGCTGGAAAATTTTAATGCGTTTCTTCATCACCCCTCAAATTAAAAGTAAACAGACTGATAGACAACAACAATGTTGGAGACAGTGCGGTGAAATTAATGCCAACCACAGTCATATTTTTTGGTTTTGTGTTAAACTTGAACCATTCTGGGACAGCCTTCATGGTTGTCTGGAGAGTGTCTTGAATTATAAGGTCCCTAGGGACCCCCAAACTCTTATTTGAGACTTATTCCTGAAGGTGTAATTAAGAAAGAGGACAGGTATCTCTTCAAAATAGTGACTATTGCCGCTATTAAGGCCATCACCAGGAAATGGTTAAAGGTGATGCTCCAACAAGAAGTCAGTGGATGGAAATTATGGACAACATCTATGTAATGGAGAAAATCACCTTTCATCTGCGACTTAGAGCAGAGGACTTTGTGCTGAACTGGAAGAAATGGATACTCTTCAAAGACATGGACAACACCCACCTAGCCCTATGAAAAGACTCCCCCCAAAGTATTTCGATTTTTATTTTGTTTTTTGTCTTTTGTTCATGCCTTTTCTATTTTTCTCTTTTCATGTTAATTGATACAAAACACTAAATAAACAGTATTAAAAAAAAAAAAAAAAAAAACTATTCATGTTTTTGTCTCTCACAGGAAAAAGTGTCCCTCATCAATATTACCTCCACCCAGCCCAACGTGACCATGGAACTAAACATCAGCCAAGCAACCAGTAACCACTCTGGTAATTACAACTGCAAGACCCACCCTCCAGAGACAATCAGCTCTCCCATCTATATCAACGTATCAGGTAGGTGTGCTTCACTGACGCCATCCTGCCTCTAAGAGTGCTGAGGTCATCATTTCTACATAGTTTAGTGGTTGATCACCTGTTGGTCAGAGAAGCAACGCTGAAGTATGCCTGGATCTGCTTTAAAAAATTGATATACAAGCAAAAACTGAATTATACTATAAGTTCTGTTATTACACGTTTCAGGGGATCTGTCAGCAGAAATGGAGAACATGTTAATCACGGTAGAGTTATGATGATCTATGAGCCGATGTACTCTATGGATCACCGCGAGCATCCGGGAATTTTCGCCAAATTCGTCACATCCGGTTAGGTAGAAGGTGAAAACATCGCTTTGTTGCATAAGGGAGCCATTTGATTACCTGATTACTCGTCAATCTTCGTTTATTCTACTTTGGAAATACCGAGAAGTCCTGCTGTGTATGGCTGCCATCAACATAACTACCACACGGACAAGAGAAGATGTTATTCCAGTTACAACAGAAAAAGTCCCGAACAACATGCTAAGTGGCTAGCAGCTATCAAGCCTAAAAATGCTGACAGTTCACGCTGGAAACCATGGAAACATCTAACGATAAGTTCGGATCACTTTGTGACTGATAAAAAAGCATATATTGTGGTCTCACTTTTTAAACCCTGTAGTTGTTTTTGTACAGATGATAGAAAACACCATTAAATCAGTGGATGTACAGAATCACAGCGCCGCCCGCTGTTCCCGTCTCCTCAGGACCACGGATCACGCTCACGTTCATCCAGATTACTGCCATCAATATTCCCACATAAGAATAACAGCAGAAAAAGTGGCAGGAAAGCATTTGCAGCGTTATAAACATGCACAGTCATAACCAGTAAAATACCGATGAGCTTCTTGCTACCGGTAATTTATAGCTTTATCAATGAGAGTAAACTCCTGAGAAGGACATCAAAGAAATACCACCATTTCTTAAAAATCCGGGGGAAATTAATATTCTATAAAGAATAAATGGTTTGAACACGGGGCTTATCTGATGAAACCAAATACATCACGAGATTAGGAAACTGACCAGCAGGCCGTTATGTAGGTTCGTCTAACCAGACTGTAGCAGCAGAAGATGGCATCACTTAGTCCAACAGATACTAGTTTAGCTTCGTATCTTCTTCTAACGTCGGCAGTAAGACTTTCAGTATAACTGGACGTCATTTCAACATTATTTCAAAGACAGGGGGGGGAAAAAAAAAAAAGGGTGCAAAACCAGTTTTTGAGGCTCATAGTCCATCAGACGCCGTTCAAATGCGAAGCATGTTTTCACTGCTACCAGCTTGGTGGTCACGTGAATTCCGGGTGGTGACGTAGGCTCGCGCTGGTCCATACAGTACCTTCATCACTTACTTTTACAGACAATCAAGGTATTTTTCACAGTATGCCATGTTGCACCAGATTTTCTACGGTAACAAACGTGGGACAAATAACATTTTTACAGGAAGAGAAACAGACTTCTGAGAAATGGTTAAAGGTGATAGCAACAACTTCTTGCTGCCACCTCCAGGCGCTGCCGCAGTAGTGAAAAGGTTGTAATGTTTCAATTTCCCCCTAATACCAAGTATACCCAAATGTAGCCACAGACCCAAAGGCGTGTCATGAAAATAGGCATGGTATGATGTGAAAATGGGCGTGGTTTGTATTAATGTGGGCAGGTGGTCGTTAGGGTTAGAGGAGGGGTTAGGGTTAGGTTCCACTCATCCAGCGGTGGGCGTGGTTTGTAAAAGGGGCGTGGTTTGTAAAAGGGGCGTGGTTGTAGGGGCGCGGTTTGTAGTGGCTCCGGCTGCAGCTATGTGCTACTCCCTAATACACCTCCGTTTCACATCTGCTTTTTAATCACCGCGCCCAGCAGTCGCTCTACAGACTGGAGCGTTGTGTATCCATGGCAACCAGACAGAAGTAGACGTCCCAGCTGTATAGCGTGGCTGTGTTGTAAACAAAACACACGCGAATGATGGAGTGTGTTGAAGACGAGACACGGCTTTGTGTGGAGAACAATGTTGTCATGTAATGGAGGTGGTGGATTTCCAGACAAACCAGAGCAAGAAGCAGATTGATTCTGTTGAACCGCGAAGTCCGACCATACGCAGATATTATCGGCAAACAGCAGGTAGCGGTGAGTTTTAAACATGAGCATTAGCGCTTAGCCTGCTAGCCCTTGCTGGTAATTTGTCCAGTGTTTGTGATGTTAACATTCGAAATACATTAGTAGCTAGCAAACACAAGATGATACTAAATGTTACAGTTCGGCCGTAACCCTGTTATTTGTAATATAACACTGCCAATAAGAAGGATATCCCAACAGTCCAGCTGCCTACGGATACCTGTTTAGTTCAAAAAGGCGGAGTATCTGGGATTTAGGTCGAGCTAAAGTTGCTGTGCGTTCACACATCACCCGCGCCACATTTCAGGTCTGCACCACCCGTTCAGCTGGTCCGAGAGTGGGTGAGTTATGTCGACTATGAGAGCGAGTGGCGTGTTCACGCAGACCCAGTAGCACCATGTTCGGTACCAAAACCCAGTTAGGTCGACCTGAATGGGTCCTGTGTGAAAATGACCTGGATTCTTCTTCTCCTGCACTTTTTATGTCTTCCAGCCTCCATGTTAGACCCTGATGTGATCGTCCGTGATAAAAAATCCGTCATGCAGACCATGAAAACCAGTGCTGTTGTCTTCGCTTCTTACTTTTTGTGTTTTATAAATTAAAAAAAAAAATTGTTGGGGCAGAAAGTACCCCGTCTGTCACAGACGGTTGCATCGCATCGGCCCCCATCAAAGTCCCCGACTCATGTACGAATGCAGAATGAAACAGTTCCCCAGGAGACGGTTGTTCGTAGAACTGCTCGGCCGAATGCGGTCATTAACACATTAAGTTCTTATTTATTGCATAAATAACTAAGTTATTAAGTTAATCAGCTTCTCTCAGTGAGAGAAGCTGATTTTGGGAATGTGGGTGTCTTGTCACAGCAGTGAACTAAATCCACTAGAAAACATTGATCCTCCTTATTTATGATGTTTCTGATAGTTTTCAAGCGGTACATGTAGAATTTTTTTTCTGAATTATTGAGTGTCTGGAAGCAAAGTGTGTTGTAAACGAAAATGTATGTTATTGTGGGGGTCGTGGCTCAAAAATTTGGAAACCACTGGTCTTGAGGGGTGTAGAACATAGACCGTTAGGAGAGGGACGAACCCTCCGCTACGTCCAGCTGGTTTCTGAAGAGCTCAAAATAAAGCCAGGTGGGCGTGTCCCACCGTCGCCATCTTGCCGTGTCACGTGTGTCGTCACTCCCAGAAAATACTAAAATGGGCACAGCGCGGCCGTGGGGCAAATGATTGACAGCTGACGTACACTGGGCTAAACACTAACCGAGCTAACTTGAAACTAACAGGAGATAACAAAGATAAGCCACCTAAGCGGCGTGGTTAAGGTGAGACACGCTTAGACTTGATATTAGCTGACTAAAAACCGCCGTCTGCTACAAACTGAGACCTTACTGAGAGCAAACCAGGAGCTATCAGCAGCCAACGGTCAGCAGGCCGGGCTTCCGGTCCGGTCGGACATTTTAGGTGGGCGGGGTTAACACAGACGCTGGAAGCAGAGAGTTGTCACCTCCGCATTTCCACAGATGCAACGTTGAATGGATCGTTTTAATAAACAGCTGATTGAGGTGGTGAGAAAGTACGAAATATAAACTACACACGTGACATTTAAAACCTCTTAAGCCCTAGCCATATTTTCAGAAAAAATGCCTTAGAAGACGTACACAAGGTAAATGAAGAATGGCTCCACAATAATAAGGTTAATTTTCATGTTCTTGGTTTCTAGGGACATCTGGAGACTTCAGAGAATGTGTTTCCAGTGTAAAAAATGTTGTATCTGTGACTATTTCTGAGTAAATTACAATAATATAGAGGAAAATTGTGAAATCTTTATGCTGGCCTGTTATTTTTTTTATTATTTGGCAGATGGTAACACCATGCTAATAATGATTTCCTGAAGACAGATGCTATTTATTACCTTCGGTTACTCCTTGATAGCAGATGTAGCAAATTTGAAAGAGACTGAGTAAAAGAAAATGATTTTACACAAGTTTTAGTTTCATCTGCAGGACATGTGAAGGCTACGTGGTCTGTACAGGCCTTAAACAATACCAAATATGTGATAAAATAGAAAAGTAACCACAGTTTAGTTTTTTAAACTTTGATAAGTAATCACAAGTTTTCTGTGTTATTCCAGTGTGGCTTGTCATTAAAGCCAGTTTCAGGAGATGAATAATAGTTTAAATTAATGCTCCGATGTAAAAAAAACATCAGGGGGTCAGTATTGTTATAGATGGAGATTTGAGCGGAAGATGTTTCAGCATGAGCTGAAGGACCTACTTAGGACCTTGATAGGAACCATGTTTGACGCAATCGTCTGCAACAGTGACAAATTTACATCGTAGCTATGTTCCTGTATACTTCGATGTGGCATATTATCTGCTACATCGAAGTATTCAGGAACATAGCTACATCTCTGACGTTTATAACAAATCAAACCGTTTGAAAATCGGTTGGAAATTGAGCCAAATATGGTTATTTAAATGCACGTGCACCATTGACATCAATGCTGTTCAAGGGGCGAGCTGTCTGAAGTAAGTGTGTCGCTGAACAACCCCGCGTGCACAGTCTAGTCCATGATATCTATGCATGTAGGTACCAGATGTGCTCGGGTTATCAGATCCATCTGCAGCTTGCAACCAAGGGGCGTGTCCTATAGTGGGCGTGTTGCGTAGTGGGTGGGTATGGTTAGGTTTAGGGGAAGGGTCAGGGGTAGGGTTAGATTTTACCGTGCTCTCATTGGCCTGGTGGGTGTGTCGTTGAGTGACGTCACTCAACGACACACCTCTGTCTTGCGAGCCGCAGATAGACCCTACTCACCAGATCGGCTCGGGGGCCTGCGCTTGGCAATGACATCACACTGTGGTAACTACGCTCCGGCAGCTGAACTCGGGGGAGGGAGAGGGCAGAGACTTCATGTGATGTCTGTAATATTTTAGGACTCGGAGGTTTTGTAAATACACAAAGCTGATCTGTGTTGGCGACGTCATCCATTCTTATTCATCCTTCCTCACGTACCCATACACATCTCTCTGTGGTGTGTGCGCCCTCGTCTGGAAAGGGGTGGTACTACTGCATGTAGCATTAAGGGACAGCAGGAATGCCTAACGCTGCAACAATGCCTACTGTACTGTGTTTGTTGTCTATGGTGTACATTAACTGTATTTGTGTTTCATATACTGTAAATAAAAAGAAAACGTCACTCGGAACTCATTTCATAGGAGATTCTTTCATTCTTTTATTCAGATCCCCGTTAGCTTCCACAGCTGTGGTCATAAAAAATACATAAAACAAATTGCAGACATAAAAGCGTACATTCACAGAGCACAAAAACCTATCAACCTTACAGGAAAATCAAAAGACACAATTTATACACCACCACAAAATTTTGGACAGACAACCTTAACTTTCCAGTAGTAAGACCAATACAAGTGGAGAAAAGGATATTTTAAATTGACAATTTCTGAATTCTGTATACATTTATAAGTTCATGAGTTGTGTGGATTCCTCCACATCTGTCTCAGTGATTTTTTTTTTAAACTTTGTATTTGTTTGGATGAAAAAGTTATTTTCCAAAAATCTTTTATAAAAAATGGAAGGGTTCATATTTTTTCCTCTCAAATCTCAAGTCTTAATCAAAACTAACAATGTTTAATTATAAAATATTTTTTTCTTTTAAATTATTTTTCAAATGAAAGTTTCACTCATAATAATACTGATTGATTAGCTATGTCTTCCACAGGAAACCCGATCACAAACAGCAGTCCACCATCCAGCGTGCAGCTCAGCAGTCCAGCTGGTAAATTTCACATGTTTTTGACCGTGCTTCTTTTCAGAGTCTGTCATTATTTTATGATCAAAGGCATCACATCTGACCACTGATCCATTTCCCGAATATGCCACTTTTAGTGGTTTTAGATTTTTAAATCTTCAGTTTATTAAATCTGTAATCCAAACTAGACTCTATAAGGTTTTAATCAAGTCATTTTCTCTGAGTGTTTGTAGTTTAACGTTGTAGACTGTGCCCTGATCTATTTTTATCATGGTGAAAAAGCCTGACAGGAAAATGAAAAAACAGTCTCTAACATGTGTGACTGCGTCAATTTACAATGTATTATGTTCACTATTTGTACAGTATTTATTCCTTTATTATATTATTATAATAAAGAACCAATAAGGGAGGTGAAGAAAAAGATCAATTTTTATCGTTTTAAATCATTTTATATTTTAATATTTTATGCAATTATTTCTGTTTTTCTTTATTTATATATATATATTTATTTTTTATATGTATTGTCAGGTCAAAAGTGGACAAAAAAAGTTGAATCCTAAAACTTCTACGGATAAAAACTACTACTTTAATTTTTTTTTTTTTAAAATATTAATTCAAGTCCAAATCAAAAATACAAAATATAGGGGGGAAAAAAGTATTGAACACGTCAACATTTTTCTCAGAAATATATTTCTAGTAGAGATATTGACATGAAATTTTCACCAGATTTCAGCAACAACCCAAGTAATGCACACATACAAAGAAATCCTAACATTTATGTCCATAAATGAAGTTATGTGTAATATAGTGAAATGACACAGGGAATAAGTATTAAATACACTCACTGACATTTATTTACTACTTAGTGCAGAAACCTTTGTTGGTGGTTCCAGCCTCCAGACGCCTCCTGTATGCAGAAACCAGTGGAAAACGTTGCTCAGGTGTGATTTTGGTCCATTCTTCCACAAACTGCCTTCAGATCTTCAAGGTTCCGGGTCTCTTCTACTACGACTAAGATCTACTCAGATCTTCAGTTCTTCCAAAGATTTTCGGTTGGATTGAAGTGGGGTGACTGACAAGTCCGTTCTAGCAGCTTTATCTTCTTCTTCTGAAAGCAGGTGAGTGTTTCTTGGCTGTGTGGTGGGATGGTCGTCTTGCTGAAAGATCCAGCCTCGTTTCATCTTCAGCAGCTGCAGATCAGCAGATTCTGGTCCAGAATGTCTTTCTCTACTTTTCTCCATTCATTCTTCCTTCAGTGATATGAAGTCTGCCAGTACCACATGCTGAAAAACAGCCCCCACCATGATGTTCCCACCTCCAAACTTCACTGTTGCTATGGTGTTTTTGGTGCCATTTCTCCTCCAAACATGTTGTGTCTTATGACATCTGCAGAGTTCAGTTCTGGTCTCATCTGACCAGACTATGTTTTCCAGAACATCATGGGTTTGTCCAGATGTTGTGTTACAAACTTCAAACCAGCATCAACCTGCTTCTTCTTCAGAAATGGAGTCTTGCGTGGTGTGTGTGCATGAAGGCCATGGTGGTTGAGTGCATTCCTTCCTGTTTTCTCTGAAACAACTGTAGCTGCTGGTTCCAGGTCTTGCGTAGGTCTTTAGACAGCTCTCTGCTTTTACCCATCATGCAATGCTTCTTGTCTGACACCTTGGTGATGAGAAACCTTTTTAAAGGCATCAATCAGGACTAAACCAGCTGATATTACTTTGCACTGATAGAGGACAGGATTACTTTCTAAAACTGACTAGGGATGTAACGATTACCGGTAAAATGATTAATTGTGATAATATTCCCAATGATTCGTAATACCGTTTCAAATTTTAATTATCGTTAAAACTGTTTACTGATTACTGTGCTTTGAAAAACTCACAGTCATGCTTCTCATTGGCTGGAAAAGCAGCAGCAGTCCCAGTTTGCAACGTTTAAATTATGAAAACGTGGTGGAAGGCAACAAAGGCGCCCACATGGACAGTACTCTGGAGAATTTACCCCCTTTAAAAAGGAAAAAAATCGACTTCTAGACCCATTTTGGATGTTTTTAATGATACTGGAGGGTGATTTCAATAATAGCGTAATAATAATGATTTATTTTTGTCACAACAGCCGTGATGAAATTTTCATATTGTTACATCCCTACTGACAGACTCCAGCTGCTTTCTTGGATTTCAGATCTTTTTGTCTCCATTTCTTCATGTGTTCAATACTTATTCCCTGTTTCATTTCACTATATTACACATAACTTCATTTATGGACATAAATGTTAGGATTTCTTTGTATGTGTGCATTACTTGGGTTGTTGCCGACATCTGGTGAAAATTTCATGTCAATATTTCTACTAGAAATATATTTTCTGAGAAAAATGTTGACGTGTCCAGTGCTTATTTCCCTCTGTATGTAATTCTCGAAACATTTTATCTGAAAAAATGTTATTTTTTTAATGAAGTGGATTTTGGGTGGCTAACAATCTTTTTTGAAAATCTGTCTTAAATGATGTTAAAATAAGATTATTTGGTTTACGACATTTTACTAAATATAGGAAAATTTAGTAAAAAAAAATTTATTTTGATGCATTGTTTTGTTTCAGATTTATACATGCAATTTATTAGTGGATTAAAAAAAACCTTTCCAAAAAACATCCATAAAAAGGAAAGGATTCATATTTTTTCCTTCTAAAATCTTTCAGTCAACTTAAGTTTTATTCAAAGCGACCAATGAATAATTATTATTTAAATCATTTTTCCTTTTAAATGCCACTTTGATGATATGATGTCACTGTTGTTACATAATACTTTATGTAATAAAATTGGTATTTAAAGGGTTGAAATAAATTGAATAATCACATATTTGATGTCTTTGGTCAAGGCTGAAGCTGATTTAGTAATTTGAACCAAAAAATGTGGGAAAACAGATCTGTGATGTTTTTATAGCAGTTTTGGAGAGAAGACTCTTGCTCAATGAAAGACCTGAAATGGTAGGACATTTGTCCCCCAGTGTCCTGTTGACTTGTACTAACTTCACTCTTGTCCCTGGTGGGTTTCTGCAGGTCTGCAGGGTCAGATGTGGTACTGGATGATTTTAGGGAAAATCATCATCTTCATCATCACGTCTGCATCTCTGGCTGTAAAATACCGGACAGCATAACAAATGAAGATCCAGACACCTCTCCACGGCAGCGCTTCGTCTCCATATCAGATTTGGAAACTCAACTCAATTTCTTTTAATTCTGTATTTTTCTGAGTTTAATGTCAGTAAATTAACTCATTTTACAACTTTCTTGTCTTGATTTTTTAAAGTTATTTGTTTCATTTTCATCATGAGACTGCAAATAAAAAGGATTTGCAATTGTAAAGAACAATAGCAAAAAACTGTATTTTTCGTTTTAAATAATGGCATTAATATAGATGAATCAAAAAGGTCTTACATTTTTATATTTATAAACAGGGTTAAAGTGAATTTTCACAAGGTGAAAGGTCATTATTGTGCACCTTCTTAATCTTACTGCTGCATTTGAGAGGTGGATCATGATATTTTGTTATCTTGGCTGGAGTTTTCTGTAGAGGTGAAAAGAAAAAGCACTAAACTCACTGACTGCCAGACCTTTCCGAGAAGAGTACTCAGCCAGGATTTTTAAGCATTTTCACTGATTTTTGGAGAGCCACAAAATACTGTGTACTATATGCAAACACTGAATGTATCAAATGAAAGCTTAGACTCTCTTCTTTTATCAGGAAAAAGCCATTTGTTTCTAGCTTTTTCCATTCTTTAGTAATCTGCAGTAGAACATAGGTTTGTTGCAGCGAAAATGCCTGTTTCTGACCAAAAAGGTGAGAAAACGAGCTTTAAATGCCATTGACTTTGTATGTAAACCTGACGTCCAAATCGCCTTTGGCGTGTACGCTCCGTAACTGTTCTTTTATTAGAAATCTTGGTTTTTATTTCTTATTTTAACTTGAAATTTGATACTGTAAGTGCAGTAGTCCAGTCTAGACCCTCCTGGAGAAGGTCATTCATGTTTTTGTCTTTTCTAGCCTGGACTACTGCAACTCTCGTTATTGTGGGATTGAACAGTCCCTTCTCCACCGTCTCCAGCTGGTCCAGAACTCAGCTGCCCGTCTTTTAACAGGGACAAGACGGTGTGAACACATCACCCTGATTTTGTCTTCTCTCCATTGGCTGCCTTGTTTTTAACATTTTACAGGAATGCCGTGGGGTCTTAAAAAGGTCTAAAAAGTCTTACATTTAACTTGTTCAAACTTGTAGGAACCCTGTTTTACTTCTGGCTTTTAAATGTCTGAATAATCTTGTACGGGCTTATCGGTCTGAGCTCCTGCGCTTGCATCGTCCTTGCAGAGCTCTTAGATGGGAGGATCAAAAACTACTTGTTGTTCCTCGGACCCGTCTCGTCACCCAGCATCTGGTCAGTCGAGGAGAACGAGCCTTTGCAGCTGCAGCCCCAAAACTTTGGTCCCGTCTCCATGAACTCTTGCTTTTACATACAGAGAGCTCTTTCATTAAGCTAGCCTTCTTCTTCTTGCCTTTTTATTGCTTATTTTATTTTTCTTGCTTACTGCTTTTATTATTTCATTATGTTTCATGGTTTTGTCTTTTATTACTCACCTGTACAGCACTTTGCTTGCCTTTTGTATGTTAAAGCGCTTTATAAATAAAGCTTTGATTGATCTAATTTGTTCCAGATCAGCCTTTTTTTTAAAAAATAAAAAAAGTTATTTTATGTTTAGAAAGTGTTTAGAAAGTAAAAGTTTACTGAAATTCAAATAAAGAATGGTGCTGGGAAGAGCAGTCATCGCTGAGGCAGCTGGCTCGTTGTCCCGGCTCTTCCCAGTCGTTCAGAGATGCTATTCTGCTTTGTTACCTGGAGCCAGTTCTTCTCTGACCACGCCACGTTCAAGGTCACTTACAGCGGCATGCAGAAGTTTACATGCACCACACTCCCATTAAAGGCAGGAAAATCAGCTCAATCAAACAAGTTGAAGTTGGTAAAAGTTATAATAAATAAAAATTCTATGAAAATAAGACTGATTTTGAATTTTGGTTTGAAAGAAATATTAAAAACGAACATAAAAAAAACAAGTAAACAAGCGTCGCTGCATCTCTGTAATTATCTAACACTCCTGGATCAGCAGGTTATTTTCCCAAAACAATCACAAACATTATGTTTTTTACATTATAGATTCCAACATTGTTATACGTTCTAGTGATGCATGACAATATCGGCTGGCTGATATTGGTCCAATATTGGACAATATTTTTTTCTCATTTTATTTGACCAGCCAAACTATGAAAAAAGTGTGACCTGCAGTCCAGAAATTACTGTCTAATCTTTTTATTATCATTTATTTTTTATTAATGATACCTGATATTGACCCAATGTCAGACAATTTCTTTTTCATTTTATTTGTTTATTTGATTGATCCAGAGCATAAAAAACAAAGAAGAACTTCTAAATACGTCAGATTTAGTAAAAAGGCTAGTTTTCATCTGTTGTCCCTAACCAAGTCTAAAATGAGGAAATACAGAAATATCAGACTGTAAATAAAACAGTTATCAATATTAACTAATATATAAGAGGCGCTGTTCTGTGGCCAATCTACTGAGTGTTGTTCAACTAGACACGGCAACTAGAAAATTATTGGTTTGCACCCTGCCAGCATTTCCATGTGGGGCCCATATGGGTTAGATTTTGGCTGCATATGAGGGATCCAAGTGGGTTTGTGTACAGTTTCCATGGTGGCCCCACCTGTGTTTGCCCATACAGCCTATAGGCATGGGCTAGAACTGGGCAAATATGCAGATCTCATAGTTGAAGTTACATGGGGCCCATATGTGGAAATCCACATGGGAAAACACAGGTGGGACCACCATGGAAACAGTGGACAAACCCACTTGGGTCCCTCATATCCAGACAAAATCTAACCTATATGGGCAGAACATGGAAATGCTGGCTGGGTAGTATTAATTGAAATTTTTCACATCATACATCACTAAGTAAAACAGATATTAGTGTGCTGAGATTAACAGCTCAGGTTGGATCAACATTGTAACTTGCAGAAAGCAACGCTGCAGCAAAGCTGCGTACAGTGATGGTGATGATACACAGTCGTCCTCAAAATGATTCATACCCTCCAATTAAAGAAGGAAAAAAATCAGCTGTCAGTGAAATAAGATGAAATTGACTAAAGTAATAATAAATAAAAATCATGACATTAATTTTGGATTGTGGTTTGAAAGAAATATAAAAAAACAAACACACACAAAAATGATGACGGGGCTCCAAAGCAAAAAATTTTGTTGAGCAACACTTTGAGACAATCACTGCAATCAGGTGTTTTCTGTAACGTCCAATCAGACGGCTGCACCTGTTGACAGGTATGTTGGTCCATGGTCATGGAAAAGGTGCTCTGATGTGTCTGGGACAGTTTTTTTTTAAATTATTATTTTTTATTTCCAACCACAAATCCAAAGCAATATTTTATTTCACTAAAATACAACTTTGTAAATTTTTATTTATAATTAGTTTTTTTTAATTTTTTTAATTGTTGGGTATGAATAATTTTGATGACGACTCTTTATATTATTTTTTCATCAGCGTGGCAGAAATGAGCTTCCATAGATTCCAAACTGGTGACACTGGAAATAATAGTAATAATTTATAAAAGGAAGAAGACAGATGTTTATTTGGATCCTGCAAACTTGACAAGCAACCAGTCAGATCTGGAACCTGGACCCCCCAGTCCCCCTCTCTAGAATCGCCAGTTTCCAGAACGGTTCTGGTCGGTGTGGTTCTGGTTCTTGCTCCGGGCCTCCCGCCGGTCCAGCAGGTGTCGCTGCTGCTGATTTGTAGCCTGTAGAAGGAGAAGAAGAAGAAGCAGCAGCAGACAACATGGCGGCGGCCTGTTCCCGCAGGTCTTAGGTCAGCTTTATAACATCGACCTCATTCCTGTCCGCGACCAGGCGGTTTATCCGCGGACATGTTTCCTGAATCAGCCCCGATACTCTGTCACAAAGTCCTCCTGAAGGGTCTGAAGCGGCTGCCGGCTCATGGAGGAGTCAGGAACCTGCAGGCCCAGAGGCACTTCGGCAGGAGCTGCTGCCTGACAGCGAAGATCTACCCCCCACCAAAGCCCCGGGAGAAGGTGGAGGTCCCCGGGCTGGAGATGGTGACGTACGCGGAGAGGATGCACTTCGTCCCCGGGCTGGCTAAGCCCGTCCACCCGCCGTGGGAGAGGGACTACCGGGACCCCCGATACTCCAGGTCCCCCCCAGCCCACCAGATGCCCCTGTACAAGGAGAAAGCCTGCTTCATGTTCAACCAGAGGACCAACGTGCTGGAAGGTGACGTCACACACGCTAGGGCTGGGGAAAATATCAATACACTGAAATATCGTGATATTTTCATATGCTGATATCATATTGATATTTTACTATTTCGTTCTGTTAAGCGGGTTTTTTTTGTGAAATCTCGCAAGATTTTGTTGGTGAAATAGATCAATATCGCGTTTTTTTCATATCAATATGAAATCTGCATATAAAATGATCATGATATGACAGTGTATCGATATTTTCCCAGCCAAAGTCTTTATTATTGTTTACAAATGAAAATGTTTCAGATTGTGTTGAAATTCAATAAAAGTTAGAATCTAACTTGTCAGCATCATTTTCTACTTTTTTTTAAAACTTCTTGATAGCACTTTTTCCGTTTGTAATCCTGACGCTTGTATCTGCATCAGTTCAAGGAGCCTTTATTTTTGTATCAGTAAGCAATGCTCCTTTTTTAACCCTCATAGCTTCTTAAGCTTTCTGAGGGGGGAGTGAATGACCTTTTATGTTGTTACTTTTATCTACTAATGCAAACAGCATAAAACTTGGTCAAGGTGTGTATTTTGGCTTGACTCATGATATTCTAGAAGATGGGGTGTCTAACTCTTTTTCTAAGGTCTCTAACTAAAATACACCTCATTTCCTCCTTAGTGCCAATCCGTGCAACATTGACTTGCATTGAAAATAATCTTTCTATAATCAAATGCCATTTCAGAATAAATTCTTAGGAGAACATTTTTTTCTCCTCACACACTTGCTCTACACTTCAATGATGTAGTTTGAACTGTTTTCCATGACTTGAGACCATTTACTCAAAGGGGGCCCCGCTTTTTACCTTAGTGATGAAAAAACCCAAAGACTTCAATGTTATTTCAGCAAATCAGAGTCCTTCAAAAACTCAAAATTGCTTAAAACATCCAATGAAGTAAACACTCTTTTTTTCTTCTTTCATGTGAGGTTATTTGAGCGTGAAAGGGTCTCAAATTTGTGGTTTTGATGTTTGTTTGTTTTTTTTCAAGCATTTTGATCAGTCAGATCACATGCTAATTATTTAGGTCAGTCTTTTGCAGGGAATTTAGTTCCCTCTCTGTAATGCTGCCATTCCAGTTCAAACTGGAATTTTTCCAACATTTTTTTTTAAAACAACTTCTCATTGAGCTTTTTTTAATTGTGGTTGCTATAATCTATGCTTATGTATGCTCTGCATACCTAATAATGGCCTGCCACCTACAGGCTTTTTTTTTCTTTTTAATTATTTTAACCCACTTTTCAGTTTTAGGCAGTGGGAACATTGTGTGTACAAACTGGAATTTAAAGGGTTAAAATTTTGAAACTCATTGATTTTTTTTTGGTATTGATGGTTACGCCAGAAGTCAGTGATGACAGCCAGACAAAAAAAAAAAAAGCGACTTTTAATTTTTAGATCATATTTACAGGCCATTGGCCAGTCCGTTCCCTTAAGAAGCTTAACGTAACTTTTAAAAAAAAAAAAAAGAAACCCCACTGTAACACACAAAGTAAAGATGCATCAAAAACATTTTTATACCTTTTTTAAATACTCCAGGGCTCTGATAATCCTGCACAATTTTTTTTTATTTTGCATTGATCACATTTAATTTAACCCCATTTTTAATTTTTGGAAGTTGGATCACCATGTATGCAAAGTGGAATTTAAAGGGTTAAAATTTTGAAACTCATTGATTTTTTGGTATTGATCGTTCGGCCAGAAGTCAGTTATGACAGCCATGGGAAAAAAAGCAAATTTAAATTTTTAGATAATATTTACAGGCCATTAACTGACATTGTCCAGTCTGTGGCCTTAAGACGCTGAACGTAACTTTTCTCATGGAGCGATGAGGGTTAAGTTGATGTGCATTTGAGATATTGAAAATGTTTGAGAGGCTTACTGATAGTTAGGAGCTGAAATTTCTCAGTTATCAATGTCAGTTTTTAAAAAAAGGTTATCGTGCATCCCTAGGTTTTCATCACGATAATTGACAATAAAAATATCATCCTAATTGTTATAAATCTGTCACTATATTCTGTCTTAAGAGCCCCAAAATAATACTAGAAGCCACTAAACTACATCAATTAAGTTCAAGTAGTACATCTGTATAGCAAAGCTGCAGTGACACCAACCAGGCAAGTATGAAATATGAGAACAAATTTAGCATTTATTCAACCTGCGCAAACATAAAAAATAACCATATAAAAAAATGTAAATGCAAGCTGATAAATTTGAAATTAATTTATTGTTTTTATTGTGAGATCACAAATGACCATGGGGATTCTTTGACGATACATCGTGCACGATAATATATCTCCCATCCCTAATGACTCAGCAGATTTAAGCATGTGCAGGTGAACATGCATGACCTGCAGACCCGGGTTCTCATCTCCAAACTTCCTCCAGGGGTGCGTCAGGCCGCCTGGCTGACCAAAGCCGAGCTGACGTCAGGCTTCCCTCCTCACCTCCTCTCCCTGGCGGAGGCTCCGGGAAACCAGCTGCCGGGTCAGGATGAGCGCGTGCAGAACGCCATCAAGCACGCGCGCTTCTGGGACACCACGGAGAAGCGGCCCGCCAAGGAAAAGTACAGGTAGGAACCAGAACCAGAACCAGAACCAGGGAGGAAAACCTCCAGCAGAACCAGAACAAGAGAATACCATTTTGTTTAACAAGATGTGACTTGACTCCACGAAGACCGTCAGATTAAAGGCGTCATAGAAGATGTTTCTTTCAACAATGTTTGCAGTATTCTGTAAAACTGGTTTCACTACCCCAAACGCTGATTAATGAAAAGCTTTAAATGTATAAATATTATTCTAAATTAGCTGTGAAAGTAACGGGGCTGAAAAACATCCTCCAATCATCTCTGATTCCTGAACTTTTTCATTTGTCTGCTGGCTCATCAATCACTGTTACTACCGTAGTAAGAACGGGTGATAGAGACGGACCAATGAGAGTGAGAGAATGCTGCGACCCGGAAGCTGCGTGCACTCGTCTGACGTTTCCAGCAGGTAACTAACATCATTCTGCCAGCAGTTAGCGACGTTCAGACAGCAGGCGCGTTCAGACTGACTGCGTCTGTCTGCCGTCTGACTTGATGGTGGGACGAGAGCTGCGTGAGTCGCCGGGGCCATAAAAGCAGCTGTGATGATGAAGGATCTCAGCATTTGCCTTTATTTAGTTCAAAGTTACTGAACGCTGTGCAGACGTGATCAAGTCTAATTCCAGAGTACTGAGACAGCGTGTTGTTGATGCTGAGTACATGAACTTGTACTGTTCTGTAGTAGAAACGTCTGCAGACAGAATGTTATTTACCTGTTCAGGTGCAACATTAAGGACAGCAATCTGGTAAATGTCCGAGCTCACATATACAAAACTTTAATGCTTTGCCTTGTCAGGAATTTAAAACAAATAAAAGAAATGGAAACTTTTTTCCTTTTTATTTTTTTATTTATTTATTTTTTTGATGGGGATAGAAGTAAATATTATTACAACCTCCCCATAAATCCTGTCCTAGGAGGTTAATTCACATCTACACTGTAGGTTCTCGCTTCTATTTAAAAAATCTTTATTCCTTCTTATTGTTAAATGTGTTGAGGCACCTATAAATGCAAAATATTATTTCTATTATTGTTATTATTATTATTATTATTATTATTAGGGTTTGGGTGATCATGGATTACATGAGGGGGGAGTACAAAGGCAGCATGTGGAAAGGTGGATACACACCAGTAAGTCCAACAAATCCAGATTATGAAGAGAATTGTGAAGGTTTTGGCATAACCTCCAGTTAAGCTTCATATTTATCTGAGTGGAATAACTTGTGGCTGCGACACGTTTGTGTTATTTTGTTGCAGCAGTCAGATATCAGCCTGTCCAGGTTCGTGAACATCAGCCTAGGGCTGGACGATATGGAGAAAAAGATTATCGATAAAAAAAAAATCTGTATCGTTCGATATCGATATTTATCAAAAAAAAAAGAGAAAAAAGAAACCATTATCAAATTAAAAGCTATTTTAGGTGCAACCCTGAACATTTAAGCTTTTGCTGAATGACCTGCTCATGATAAAGATCACACTAAAGCCCTTTTTAGACCTGCACTGTGGAACATGAGCGGTAAAGTCCGTCCGCTCTTTAAACAGACAAGTCTTTTCAAACATGGCGCTTCGTTGCGGTCTGATCGTGTTCCGGCGCTTTCATACATCACGAAACGTTGCAGAAAAGTCAGCCCCCCCCCCCCCCCCCCCCCGCTCTCCCTTCAACTCTGTCCAGAACATTTTCTTGTGCTTTCAGCTAAAACGACGTGCCGCAACATTTCCGCTCTTGTGACATGTAGAGCAGCCGGTACATGTCTGCTACATTTCTGAGGTAAAAGACCGGTACGCATGTCTGAATGCAGCTTTATAAAGGACAGAGTTCCCAATATTACCGTTTTCCAGTGGAAGTCTGAAACGGGCATAACACTGAATTCCAATTCAGCCTTTGCCTGGTCTGTGTTTGTGATTGGTTTGGATGAAGGAGTGACTGTAGCATCGAGCTACCTGATAGGCTACAGCAGAAAACTGTGCTTCTATATTGAACTTTTATTGACCCTCTTTTTTTTATATTGAAAAAACCTCTATCGATCGATATATATTGATATTGAATTATCGTCCAGCCCTTCATCAGCCTGACTGCAATATGCAACACCAGCTGTTGAAATAATTTTGTAGCCTACTGAAAACACCTAAATGTATTTATGACTGCAGCATCACGTGGAAGTCCCGTCAGAAAACCGGAGGTTGTATCAGTGAGAGGTGAAACCACTCAGGACCTGGTTCTGTCGTCATGGAGACAGGTCCAGAAGCTGCAGTTGCTGAGGTGTAACTGCACGCTGACTGCAGTCGGACGGCTCCCGCCATGTTTGATGATCATGTGGTCACGTTTTTCGGTGCGGTGCAGGCGCAGTCTGAAGTCGGACAAAGTTTCTAACCAGCATGCAACACTCCAGGACCACAATCCCTCACTTCCAGCCGGGTCGCTGCAGGTAGCCGAAGTCGGACGAGCCTGATGATATCTGTTTTACTTGCGTTTGTGACATGATGGAGAATCTGTAGCTGCTGTCTGCTGAACACCGGCGTGGCTCATGAACGTTGTTCTGTGGTCGGAGGAGGAATCCAGCAGGTTGGTCTGGAGCATTATCCCAAAACTCCCGAACAGCCTCTGCTTTCTGAAATGCAGAAACATCTTCCATAGCGCCTTTAAATTTCACAATATGAACTTATCAGTATCGGCCATGAGAAACAGAAAATGATCAGTTACTGGTATCGGTGCATCACTTTACTTGTCAAATTATTGGGTTATCTGCTTTCCCAGTCAGGGCAACTTTTCCAGCTTGATATGTGAAGCCAGTCCTGGTGATGCAGCTTCTGTGTGTGTGTGTGTGTTTTCCAGCAACACGCTGCTCCACAACCTGCTCCACCTGTGTGCCACGCTGCGCTCCAGCCATCCCGCCGTCGCTCGCAGGATCCTGGCGGGGAACTATTCTCTGGCTGCCACCTGGAAAAGAGGTGTGATATCCCCGTACACTGGCATCATCCAGCCACACACACCACCACACACACACACACAGACACACATACACACACACACACACACACACACACACACACACACACACACACACACACACACACACACACACACACACACAGCCGGTTCATTCTAAGGATGGGCGATACCAAAACGTTAATACGATACTAGCAGTTAATGGTACTTTTTTTTTTTTTCTTTTTTTTTTTTATAACTGTTTGTATTTTTCTTGGTAAAATATTAAATACTATTAATATATTATTTATAGTATACTATACTACTATACTATACTAATTACTTTTTTCTTGATACCGATACTTTTGGTCCCTTTAAATAAAACCACATGGTTGTACAGTTTGCGTTAATATCTTGAGTACAAATGCAATATTAAATACATAAAACTTGGGAAGTACTGGAAAGAAAAGCTTTAAAACCAATAATAAATTATATTGATGAAGAAATAAAAATAAGTATAAAAACTTCATTAAATTATCTAATAACTGAAGTACAGGTTAAGTTCATTCACATTTATTCAGTGGAAAATGTTCAAATATAAAATGTAAAAGTAATATTATAAATTTACCAAAATATAATGTTTAATAACCTGAAAGATACCAAAACATCATCACATCACTAACGGTAGCAGCATCATGACATCTGATAGGCTACCACCATCATGTGACGCAGAAGCTAGAATCTGATAGGCTACCACCATCATGTGATACAGAAGCTAGAACCTGATAGGCTACCACCATCATGTGATACAGAAGCTAGAATCTGATAGGCTACCACCATCATGTGATACAGAAGCTAGAATCTGATAGGCTACCACCATCATGTGATACAGAAGCTAGAACCTGATAGGCTACCACCATCATGTGATACAGAAGCTAGAATCTGATAGGCTACCACCATCATGTGACACAGAAGCTAGAACCTGATAGGCTACCACCATCATGTGATACAGAAGCTAGAATCTGATAGGCTACCACCATCATGTGATACAGAAGCTAGAATCTGATAGGCTACCACCATCATGTGATACAGAAGCTAGAACCTGATAGGCTACCACCATCATGTGATACAGAAGCTAGAATCTGATAGGCTACCACCATCATGTGATACAGAAGCTAGAATCTGATAGGCTACCACCATCATGTGATACAGAAGCTAGAATCTGATAGGCTACCACCATCATGTGATACAGAAGCTAGAATCTGATAGGCTACCACCATCATGTGATACAGAAGCTAGAATCTAATAGGCTACCACCATCATGTGATACAGAAGCTAGAATCTGATAGGCTACCACCATCATGTGACACAGAAGCTAGAATCTGATAGGCTACCACCATCATGTGATACAGAAGCTAGAATCTGATAGGCTACCACCATCATGTGACACAGAAGCTAGAATCTGATAGGCTACCACCATCATGTGATACAGAAGCTAGAATCTGATAGGCTACCACCATCATGTGATACAGAAGCTAGAATCTGATAGGCTACCTCCATCATGTGATACAGAAGCTAGAATCTGATAGGCTACCACCATCATGTGATACAGAAGCTAGAATCTGATAGGCTACCACCATCATGTGATACAGAAGCTAGAATCTGATAGGCTACCACCATCATGTGATACAGAAGCTAGAATCTGATAGGCTACCACCATCATGTGATACAGAAGCTAGAATCCGGCTGCTTTCACATCATTTCATTGCCTAAAACTCTCAGAAGTGAAAACAAATTGCATGTTATCTGCACAGTGGTATCACAATACTCAAAGAAGTATCAGTTCTGATATTTTTGCTTGCTGGTATCAAAGTATTGGCTCCACGGTATCGGTATGCCCATCCCCAGTTCATGCTGCACGTTATTGTTTCAGGAGAGGACCTGTTCCAGGTCCGGGGTCTGAACGGTTTGATTCAGAGCAGCATGGATCCTGTCCCGGAGGTGTTTGGGAAGAAAGAGGTGTCGGAAACCTGCGACCACGTCCTGGAGACCTTCTACCCCATCTCCCCCACCATCGACCTTCAGAGAGCCAACGTGTACAAGGAGGAGGTGAACTGCACGGGTGAGACTCTGACCCCGCGTGCTGCGTTCAGGTTCCCTCTGAGCAGGTGCTTCTCGGTTAACCACCCGTTCTCTACCAGGTTTCAGGGACGGCTACCCTTACCCTCACGCCCACACGCTGTACTTCCTGGAGTCGGCGGATCCTCGCTGTAAGCTCCGCCCCGAGCAGTTCAGGGCCAAGATGGTCATGTTCACCTTCGGGAATGCTCTGGCTCGCGCACACCAGCTGTACGGGGTGAGGATGGACGGACACACACGTCTGCAAGGTGACAACTGTCCGTCATCGTCCCAGTTAACCCTTCTCTCTCCGTGTTAGACGCAGCCCCGGAGCCTTTTAGACCGTCCAATCACTGTTCAGGCTGTGGGGACCAACGGGAGGATTTTCCAGTTCCTGGTTTTCCAGCTCAACACGACCGACCTCTCCGGAGACGACGGCGTCAAGAACCAGGTGGGCTCTGTTTGCTCAGAAGTGTGTTACAACTAACCAGACACAACGAACCAGGGCTTTGACTTTTGCCCAGAAATCAAATTCAAAGTTTGTTTGTTTGTTCATATTAATTTTAGAATATATTTGAACATTTATTAATAATAATTTAACCATTAAATACCTTCAGTTAGATTGACATTTGCTGAAGTTGTGCATGTTTTGTCCACCAGAGGGCAGTGTAGCTCTGTCAAAGTCAATGGACTACGTGCATGAAAGGCTTTTCCAAATATTTGAGTGTGTTAAAATTGTTACTGTTGAGCAAAAACATCAGTGTTGTACAAGTGAAGATGTAATGAGCAGAATATAACAGAAGATGATGTTACGTCACAGTTAAAGGAATAGTACACCCACAGAATGATGGTCCTTCATTTTCTACTCACCTTCATGCTGAGGAAGACTCTGGAGCACTTTTTAATATCCCAAATGCAGCCAGAGATCGGGGGGATCGTTTTCCCCCAACTTTCATATAATGGAGTTCAGCGGTGACTGAAAGAAAAAGGTCCATAAAAGTCCACAAAAACTTGTCAATATTCCTCCATACTGCTCGTCCAATCCAAGTGTCCTGAGTGGGTAGCATCCAGAATTAACTCGAAACGACGTCATTCAGTAGATTTTTATAGACTTAACAGCAGAACATCAAACTTCCACACTGCGAGTTCACCACACTATGGAGGCCGCGGCGTTCAGAGCCTACTCTACCAATAATGCAGGTGAAAAAGAAGAAATTAGCTGTTTACATTGTGCTAAGAGCGACCGAGCTGCGGACAAACACCAGAGGGGTCGTCTTTAGACGTGTTTCCGAAGCAACGTCACAGATCGGATGCACCAGGAAGCAAGAAAACCCAGGAAAAGCATCACTGAACTATGAGAAGACGTGTTTATATGCAACACTCTACTTTTAATGCAGATGCGGTCATGATGACGTGAAAGTGTCGGGAAATATAATGTTTGAGTCCTGTAAACAGTTACCATGGTGATAACAGGACAGTAGGAGTGACTGTCTTCAGAAACCCTCTGATAACTTCTGCAGGTTCAGATACATGATTTATTTCGTCTTTCACCATGGTCACCATGGTAACCATGGTCACCATGTCAGATTAAACCACCGCGGAGGCAGAAATTATTCCTGTGTTCTAGTCGGGAGACTGGTACTGGAACAATACCAGTATCACCACCACGACCGATCAGTTCATGGCTGCATCCCAACACTGTAGCTGTGTGTGACAGCCGTCCTCTGCTGAGACAGAAAAATAAAAAGAAGAAGAAACTGATGGTGGAGCTGTTTACAGACATTCACACGGCAGAACAACACATCCCGGAGATTTAGTACGAAGTACGGGGTCATAAATCAGATGGCGTTTGAGTTTCTACCATTAGCTTGTTAGCAGTTAGCTAGTCTGTCTACTGTCCACCACGATCTCATCCACAATAAAGCAGAACGTTACACAAGCAGCGAAACTTACCGACAGCAATGCGGGTTAGTCCCTAACAGCTGGAATCGGCTCCTTTCCAAACGTAGTGATGATGTCGTCTTTGCCTGGTTTAATCCAGACTAGTGAAAGTTGCTCCTGTATGGAGGAGGTGAGGACGACACGGAGCTGAACTGAACCTGCTGCAGACTGTTGGGACCATTTTGGTTTGAACAAAGAGTCTAAACCAAAGTTTAAGCCGCTTTTTAACTCAGGTTTTTCAGGCAAATTTCAAATGAGGTCCAACACGAATAATATCCATGTTTTAACAAGAAAACTGCCGGCTTCGGTGATGACTCGCTTACTAAGTGAGTATAATGGTGATAGAAACACAAAACAGCGACGATGAGTCTGTGTTTTTATGTTCATCATAAAAATACAGATTTATAAATATAATTTAAAACACAGCAATGTCTGTGTGTTTCATCAGGTTACTTTACATTTTTATTAATGATATGAGTGTTTGGCCGTAGACTGCAGTACAAACAGGCTTTTTGCCCCCTGGTTGCCTAGCAACTGCCAATGTTTGTAAACGGTAAACCATCTATTGATTTAAAAGAAGAAAAGAGAGTGCGATCTCATCTGCCGCTGCTTCTGTAGTGTCGTGAACTCGCATGAACGTGCTTTGGGGGAGGACGATGATGTCATTATGATGTAAAACGAGTAAACGCAGTTGTTTGATAATAAATGGCTTCACCCAACCACTAACATGAGTGAAAGAAAAGTTTTTGTGTTATCTTTCATATTCTCTAAAAAAAAACCAATGCCCCCAAAATCACAAATTCTCAGGGTTCCCCGCGTCCTGGAAAACCTGGAAAATGATTGAACATTTTTCCAGTCATGGAAAACACATGGAAAATGAGAAAAAGAGTAAAATGTCCTGGAAAAGTTTGAGTTGTCCTGGAAAATTATTTTTCCTCTACACTGTTCCTTCGCTGTTACGTTGCCGTTTTGTTGCAGCTTCATCTCCATTTTGTCTTCACTTCGTCTCCACTTCGTCTCCATTTTGTCTCCACTTTGTCTCCATTTCATCTCCACTTCGTCTCCACTTCTTCTCCACTTCTCTCCACTTCGTCTCCATTTTGTCTCCACTTCGTCTCCATTTCATCTCCACTTCGTCTCCACTTCGTCTCCATTTCGTCTCCATTTCGTCTCCACTTCGTCTCCATTTTGTCTCCATTTCAGCGCTGCCACATATCCGCTACTTGGCCGTTTCGTCGCTGCTACATAGCCGCTACTTAGCTTCGTCTACGTCGCTTTGTCGCCATTTCTGCGCAGGTTCGTCTCTGTTTCGTCGCTGCTGTCTTTTCTTCGTCTTTACATCATCGCTGTACAAAATATAAGCTACAACCGTAGAACACTTCTCCAAAAGCTCGGGGTGGAAGTTGTAAGTCTACGTTGTGATAACTTGACTCGTACTGCAGCAGCTGGAAAACTCCTGGAAAACAACTTCTAGAAAAGAGTGGGAACCCTGATTCTGTCAAGGGTGTGGAAACTTTGGAGCACAAATGTTTACAGAAATGAGCGAAAGTCAGAAAAAAACAGAAAAGTCTAAAATAAAAGAAGAGAATGTAAGAAATAAAATGTGGTGGAAGGTTTTGTTGTGGAACCATCTACTGACCTGATGTCACCGTTCTGTTCTCCAGATGTGGCTGGACGAAGACGCCGAGCTGTACGACTTTGCAAAAGTCCGACCGCTCATTAAGAAGAAGCAAGTGAAGGTAGGATAATCCTGTCCCCGGTCTGGTCCCCTAAAGTCCCCCTGTGAGACATAAGTGTCGTCATCGAGACCCCAGACTGATGTTGTTCTCTCTGCAGGTACCATCTGGTCTGGCGGGATACAGACCGGAAACTTTCTCCAAGTTTCTGGCCTTTTACCTGCACGGAGCCGTGTAGGACGGGGTCTCCTCGCCGATCCGGACTCGTGTTTACCCGGAGACTCCGTCAGCAGAGTCTCCAGCCCGGAGGGAAACTCAGACGGCAGCAGCGTGGTGGATTTATGGACAGTTGAAACTGAAACGATGACTTCTCTCCTGTTCGCTGCCTCCAACTGTGCAAGAGAACGTTTAATAAATTAAGTCTGAACACGGAGTCTGGTTTTCATTTTAGCTCTCAGTTCTGTAGTAAAAACCCAGTAAAAGAACAGTTTCCACATTGCCTCAAAGCATTTAAATGAGCTTTGGTCCTGAGAAGACGGATGCTGGTGGTTCTGGATCCTGTATGTGGTCCAGAGAAGATGGATGGTGGTGGTTCTGGATCCTGTATGTGGTCCAGAGGAGACGGATGCTGGTGGTTCTGGATCCTGTATATGGTCCAGAGGAGACGGATGGTGGTGGTTCTGGATCCTGCATGTGGTCCAGAGAAGACGGATGGTGGTGGTTCTGGATCCTGTATGTGGTCCAGAGAAGACGGATGGTGGTGGTTCTGGATCCTGTATGTGGTCCAGAGAAGACGGATGCTGGTGGTTCTGGATCCTGTATATGGTCCAGAGAAGACGGATGGTGGTGGTTCTGGATCCTGCATGTGGTCCAGAGAAGACGGATGGTGGTGGTTCTGGATCCTGTATGTGGTCCAGAGAAGACGGATGCTGGTGGTTCTGGATCCTGTATATGGTCCAGAGAAGACGGATGCTGGTGGTTCTGGATCCTGTATGTGGTCCAGAGAAGACGGATGCTGGTGGTTCTGGATCCTGTATGTGGTCCAGAGAAGACGGATGCTGGTGGTTCTGGATCCTGTACGTGGTCCAGAGAAGACGGATGGTGGTGGTTCTGGATCCTGTATGTGGTCCAGAGAAGACGGATGCTGGTGGTTCTGGATCCTGCATGTGGTCCAGAGAAGACGGATGCTGGTGGTTCTGGATCCTGTATATGGTCCAGAGAAGACGGATGCTGGTGGTTCTGGATCCTGTATGTGGTCCAGAGAAGACGGATGCTGGTGGTTCTGGATCCTGTACGTGGTCCAGAGAAGATGGATGGTGGTGGTTCTGGTTCCTGTATGTGGTCCAGAGAAGACGAATGCTGGTGGTTCTGGATCCTGTAAGTGGTCCACAGAAGACGGATGCTGGTGGTTCTGGATCCAGCATGTGGTCCAGAGAAGACTGATGCTGGTGGTTCTGGATCCAGTATGTGGTCCAGAGAAGACAGATGCTGGTGGTTCTAGATCCTGTATGTGGTCCAGAGAAGACGGATGCTGGTGGTTCTGGATCCTGTACGTGGTCCAGAGAAGACGGATGCTGGTGGTTCTGGATCCTGTACGTGGTCCAGAGAAGACGGATGCTGGTGGTTCTGGATCCTGTATGTGGTCCAGAGAAGACGGATGCTGGTGGTTCTGGATCCAGTATGTGGTCCAGAGAAGACGGATGCTGGTGGTTCTGGATCCAGTATGTGGTCCAGAGAAGACAGATGCTGGTGGTTCTGGATCCTGTATGTGGTCCAGAGAAGACGGATGCTGGTGGTTCTGGATCCAGTATGTGGTCCAGAGAAGACAGATGCTGGTGGTTCTGGATCCTGTATGTGGTCCAGAGAAGACGGATGCTGGTGGTTCTGGATCCTGCATGTGGTCCAGAGAAGACGGATGCTGGTGGTTCTGGATCCTGTACGTGGTCCAGAGGAGACGGACACTGGTGGTTCTGGATCCTGCATGTGGTCCAGAGAAGACGGACGCTGGTGGTTCTGGATCCTGTATGTGGTCCAGAGAAGACGGATGCTGGTGGTTCTGGATCCTGTATGTGGTCCAGAGAAGACGGATGCTGGTGGTTCTGGATCCTGTATGTGGTCCAGAGAAGACGGATGCTGGTGGTTCTGGATCCTGTACGTGGTCCAGAGAAGACGGATGGTGGTGGTTCTGGATCCTGTATGTGGTCCAGAGAAGACGGATGCTGGTGGTTCTGGATCCTGTATGTGGTCCAGAGAAGACGGATGCTGGTGGTTCTGGATCCTGTATGTGGTCCAGAGAAGACGGATGCTGGTGGTTCTGGATCCTGTATGTGGTCCAGAGAAGACGGATGCTGGTGGTTCTGGATCCTGTATGTGGTCCAGAGGAGACGGATGGTGGTGGTTCTGGATCCTGTATATGGTCCAGAGAAGACGGATGGTGGTGGTTCTGGATCCTGTACGTGGTCCAGAGGAGACGGATGCTGGTGGTTCTGGATCCTGCATGTGGTCCAGAGAAGCAGATGCTGGTGGTTCTGGATCGAGTATGTGGTCCAGAGAAGACGGATGCTGGTGGTTCTGGATCCAGTATGTGGTCCAGAGAAGACAGATGCTGGTGGTTCTGGATCCTGTATGTGGTCCAGAGAAGACGGATGCTGGTGGTTCTGGATCCTGTATGTGGTCCAGAGAAGACGGATGGTGGTGGTTCTGGATCCTGTATGTGGTCCAGAGAAGACTGATGCTGGTGGTTCTGGATCCAGTATGTGGTCCAGAGAAGACGGATGCTGGTGGTTCTGGATCCTGTATGTGGTCCAGAGAAGACAGATGCTGGTGGTTCTGGATCCTGTATGTGGTCCAGAGGAGACGGATGGTGGTGGTTCTGGATCCTGCATGTGGTCCAGAGAAGACGGATGCTGGTGGTTCTGGATCCTGTATGTGGTCCAGAGAAGACGGATGCTGGTGGTTCTGGATCCTGTATGTGGTCCAGAGAAGACGGATGCTGGTGGTTCTGGATCCAGTATGTGGTCCAGAGAAGACAGATGCTGGTGGTTCTGGATCCTGTATGTGGTCCAGAGAAGACGGATGCTGGTGGTTCTGGATCCTGTACGTGGTCCAGAGAAGACGGATGCTGGTGGTTCTGGATCCTGTATGTGGTCCAGAGAAGACGGATGCTGGTGGTTCTGGATCCTGTATGTGGTCCAGAGAAGACGGATGCTGGTGGTTCTGGATCCTGTATGTGGTCCAGAGAAGACGGATGCTGGTGGTTCTGGATCCTGTATGTGGTCCAGAGAAGACGGATGCTGGTGGTTCTGGATCCTGTATGTGGTCCAGAGAAGACGGATGCTGGTGGTTCTGGATCCTGTATGTGGTCCAGAGGAGACGGATGCTGGTGGTTCTGGATCCTGTATGTGGTCCAGAGAAGACAGATGCTGGTGGTTCTGGATCCTGTATGTGGTCCAGAGAAGACGGATGCTGGTGGTTCTGGATCCTGTATGTGGTCCAGAGAAGACGGATGCTGGTGGTTCTGGATCCTGTATGTGGTCCAGAGAAGACGGATGCTGGTGGTTCTGGATCCTGTATGTGGTCCAGAGAAGACGGATGCTGGTGGTTCTGGATCCTGTATGTGGTCCAGAGAAGACGGATGCTGGTGGTTCTGGATCCTGTATGTGGTCCAGAGAAGACGGATGGTGGTGGTTCTGGATCCTGTATGTGGTCCAGAGAAGACGGATGCTGGTGGTTCTGGATCCTGTATGTGGTCCAGAGAAGACGGATGCTGGTGGTTCTGGATCCTGTATGTGGTCCAGAGAAGACAGATGCTGGTGGTTCTGGATCCTGTATGTGGTCCAGAGAAGACGGATGCTGGTGGTTCTGGATCCTGTACGTGGTCCAGAGAAGACGGATGCTGGTGGTTCTGGATCCTGTATGTGGTCCAGAGAAGACGGATGGTGCTGGTTCTGGATCCTGTATGTGGTCCAGACGGATGCTGGTGGTTCTGGATCCTGTATGTGGTCCAGAGGAGACGGATGCTGGTGGTTCTGGATCCTGTATGTGGTCCAGAGGAGACGGATGGTGGTGGTTCTGGATCCTGTATATGGTCCAGAGAAGACGGATGCTGGTGGTTCTGGATCCTGTACGTGCTCCAGAGGAGACGGATGCTGGTGGTTCTGGATCCTGTATGTGGTCCAGAGAAGACGGATGCTGGTGGTTCTGGATCCTGTATGTGGTCCAGAGAAGACGGATGCTGGTGGTTCTGGATCCTGTATGTGGTCCAGAGAAGACGGATGCTGGTGGTTCTGGATCCTGTATGTGGTCCAGAGAAGACGGATGATGGTGGTTCTGGATCCTGTATGTGGTCCAGACGGATGCTGGTGGTTCTGGATCCTGTATGTGGTCCAGAGGAGACGGATGCTGGTGGTTCTGGATCCTGTACGTGGTCCAGAGAAGACGGATTGCTGGTGGTTCTGGATCCTGTATGTGGTCCAGAGAAGACGGATGCTGGTGGTTCTGGATCCTGTATGTGGTCCAGAGAAGACGGATGCTGGTGGTTCTGGATCCTGTATGTGGTCCAGAGAAGACGGATGCTGGTGGTTCTGGATCCAGTATGTGGTCCAGAGAAGACAGATGCTGGTGGTTCTGGATCCTGTATGTGGTCCAGAGAAGACGGATGCTGGTGGTTCTGGATCCTGTATGTGGTCCAGAGAAGACAGATGCTGGTGGTTCTGGATCCTGTATGTGGTCCAGAGAAGACAGATGCTGGTGGTTCTGGATCCTGTATGTGGTCCAGAGAAGACGGATGCTGGTGGTTCTGGATCCTGTATGTGGTCCAGAGAAGACGGATGCTGGTGGTTCTGGATCCTGTATGTGGTCCAGAGAAGACGGATGCTGGTGGTTCTGGATCCTGTATGTGGTCCAGAGAAGACGGATGCTGGTGGTTCTGGATCCTGTATGTGGTCCAGAGAAGACAGATGCTGGTGGTTCTGGATCCTGTATGTGGTCCAGAGAAGACAGATGCTGGTGGTTCTGGATCCTGTATGTGGTCCAGAGAAGACGGATGCTGGTGGTTCTGGATCCTGTACATGGTCCAGAGAAGACGGATGGTGGTGGTTCTGGATCCTGTATGTGGTCCAGAGAAGACGGATGCTGGTGGTTCTGGATCCTGTATGTGGTCCAGAGAAGACGGATGGTGGTGGTTCTGGATCCTGTATGTGGTCCAGAGAAGACGGATGCTGGTGGTTCTGGATCCTGTATATGGTCCAGAGAAGACGGATGCTGGTGGTTCTGGATCCTGTATGTGGTCCAGAGAAGACGGATGCTGGTGGTTCTGGATCCTGTATGTGGTCCAGAGAAGACGGATGCTGGTGGTTCTGGATCCTGTATGTGGTCCAGAGAAGACGGATGCTGGTGGTTCTGGATCCTGTATGTGGTCCAGAGAAGACGGATGCTGGTGGTTCTGGATCCTGTATGTGGTCCAGAGAAGACGGATGCTGGTGGTTCTGGATCCTGTACGTGGTCCAGAGAAGACGGATGCTGGTGGTTCTGGATCCTGTATGTGGTCCAGAGAAGACGGATGCTGGTGGTTCTGGATCCTGTATGTGGTCCAGAGAAGACGGATGCTGGTGGTTCTGGATCCTGTATGTGGTCCAGAGAAGACAGATGCTGGTGGTTCTGGATCCTGTATGTGGTCCAGAGAAGACGGATGCTGGTGGTTCTGGATCCTGTATGTGGTCCAGAGAAGACGGATGCTGGTGGTTCTGGATCCTGTATGTGGTCCAGAGAAGACGGATGCTGGTGGTTCTGGATCCTGTATGTGGTCCAGAGAAGACGGATGCTGGTGGTTCTGGATCCTGTATGTGGTCCAGAGAAGACGGATGCTGGTGGTTCTGGATCCTGTATGTGGTCCAGAGGAGACGGATGCTGGTGGTTCTGGATCCTGCATGTGGTCCAGAGAAGACGGATGCTGGTGGTTCTGGATCCTGTATGTGGTCCAGAGAAGACGGATGCTGGTGGTTCTGGATCCTGTATGTGGTCCAGAGAAGACGGATGCTGGTGGTTCTGGATCCTGTATGTGGTCCAGAGAAGACGGATGCTGGTGGTTCTGGATCCTGTATGTGGTCCAGAGAAGACGGATGCTGGTGGTTCTGGATCCTGTATGTGGTCCAGAGAAGACGGATGCTGGTGGTTCTGGATCCTGTATGTGGTCCAGAGAAGACGGATGCTGGTGGTTCTGGATCCTGTATGTGGTCCAGAGAAGACGGATGCTGGTGGTTCTGGATCCTGTATGTGGTCCAGAGAAGACGGATGCTGGTGGTTCTGGATCCTGTATGTGGTCCAGAGAAGACGGATGCTGGTGGTTCTGGATCCTGTATGTGGTCCAGAGAAGACGGATGCTGGTGGTTCTGGATCCTGTATGTGGTCCAGAGAAGACGGATGCTGGTGGTTCTGGATCCTGTATGTGGTCCAGAGAAGACGGATGCTGGTGGTTCTGGATCCTGTATGTGGTCCAGAGAAGACGGATGCTGGTGGTTCTGGATCCTGTATGTGGTCCAGAGAAGACGGATGCTGGTGGTTCTGGATCCTGTACGTGGTCCAGAGAAGACGGATGCTGGTGGTTCTGGATCCTGTATGTGGTCCAGAGAAGACGGATGCTGGTGGTTCTGGATCCTGTATGTGGTCCAGAGAAGACGGATGCTGGTGGTTCTGGATCCTGTAAGTGGTCCAGAGGAGACAGATGCTGGTGGTTCTGGATCCTGTATGTGGTCCAGAGAAGACAGATGCTGGTGGTTCTGGATCCTGTATGTGGTCCAGAGAAGACGGATGCTGGTGGTTCTGGATCCTGTATGTGGTCCAGAGAAGACGGATGCTGGTGGTTCTGGATCCTGTACGTGGTCCAGAGAAGACGGATGCTGGTGGTTCTGGATCCTGTATGTGGTCCAGAGAAGACGGATGCTGGTGGTTCTGGATCCTGTATGTGGTCCAGAGAAGACGGATGCTGGTGGTTCTGGATCCTGTATGTGGTCCAGAGAAGACGGATGCTGGTGGTTCTGGATCCTGTATGTGGTCCAGAGAAGACGGATGCTGGTGGTTCTGGATCCTGTATGTGGTCCAGAGAAGACGGATGCTGGTGGTTCTGGATCCTGTATGTGGTCCAGAGAAGACGGATGCTGGTGGTTCTGGATCCTGTATGTGGTCCAGAGAAGACGGATGCTGGTGGTTCTGGATCCTGTATGTGGTCCAGAGAAGACGGATGCTGGTGGTTCTGGATCCTGCATGTGGTCCAGAGAAGACTGATGCTGGTGGTTCTGGATCCTGTATGTGGTCCAGAGAAGACGGATGCTGGTGGTTCTGGATCCTGTATGTGGTCCAGAGAAGACGGATGCTGGTGGTTCTGGATCCAGTATGTGGTCCAGAGAAGACAGATGCTAGTGGTTCTGGATCCTGTATGTGGTCCAGAGGAGACGGATGGTGGTGGTTCTGGATCCTGTATGTGGTCCAGAGAAGACGGATGCTGGTGGTTCTGGATCCTGTATGTGGTCCAGAGAAGACAGATGCTGGTGGTTCTGGATCCTGTATGTGGTCCAGAGAAGACGGATGCTGGTGGTTCTGGATCCTGTATGTGGTCCAGAGAAGACGGATGCTGGTGGTTCTGGATCCTGTATGTGGTCCAGAGAAGACGGATGCTGGTGGTTCTGGATCCTGTATGTGGTCCAGACGGATGCTGGTGGTTCTGGATCCTGTATGTGGTCCAGAGAAGACAGATGCTGGTGGTTCTGGATCCTGTATGTGGTCCAGAGAAGACAGATGCTGGTGGTTCTGGATCCTGTACGTGGTCCAGAGAAGACGGATGGTGGTGGTTCTGGATCCTGTATGTGGTCCAGAGAAGACGGATGCTGGTGGTTCTGGATCCTGTATGTGGTCCAGAGAAGACGGATGCTGGTGGTTCTGGATCCTGTATGTGGTCCAGAGAAGACGGATGCTGGTGGTTCTGGATCCTGTACGTGGTCCAGAGAAGACGGATGCTGGTGGTTCTGGATCCTGCATGTGGTCCAGACGGATGCTGGTGTCTCCATTTCTTCATGTGTTCAATACTTATTCCCTGTTTCATTTCACTATATTACACTATTACACTTTATTTATGGACGTACAGTTGTGTGAAAAAGTGTGTTTGCCCCCATGCTGATATCTTATTATTTTGCATGATTGTCAAACTTGTGTTTCAGAACAAACAAATGTAAATGTGAGACAAAGATAACACAAGTAAACACAAAGTGCAGTTGATTTAAATTAGTCAGGGGGGGAAAATCCAAACCTCCATGTCCCTGTGTGAAAAAGTGATCTTCCCCTAAACCTAATAACTGGTTGTTCCACCTTAGCAGCAACAACTGCATCAAGCGTTTGTGATAACTGGCAGTGAGTCTTCTACAGCGCTGTGGAGGAATTTTGTTCCACTCATCTTTGCAGAATTGTTGTAATTCAGCCACATTGGAGGCTTTTCCAGCATGAACCGCCTTTTAAGGTCATGCCACAGCATCTCAATGGGATTCAGGTGGGGACTTTGACTAGGCCACTCCAAAGTCTTCATGTTGTTGTTCTTAAGCCATTCAGAGGTGGACTTGCTGGTGTGTTCTGGATCATTGTTCTGCTGCAGAACCCAAGTGCGCTTCAGCTTGAGGTCACCAACAGATGGCCGGACATTCTCCTTCAGGATTTTTTGGTAGAAGCAGAATTCATGGTTCCATTTACCACAGCAAGTCTTCCAGGTCCTGAAGCAGCAAAACAGCCCCAGACCATCACACTACCACCACCATGTTTTACTGTTGCTATGATGTTCCTTTTCTGAAATGCCGTGTTACTTTTACGCCAGATGTAATGGTTCAAGGTTCATGGAGTCTTTCTTGCGCCCGTAGGGCAATTTCTTGTGCAACTAGCAGTGCAGGTTAGTCACTTGTTAAGAAGAACAATGGCTGCGTGGACAAATGAGTGTTTGAGCCTGTTGGTCCTGCACTTTGGCAGCATGTACCTACGCCCTGACGGGAGAAGCAGGAATTCACCAGCCAGGGGGGGCTCCGGTCCCCAAGGATGGAGTGGGCCTTGCCCGAAGTTCTGCGCTGATAAAGGGCAGTGAGATCATTCAGGTTTATACCTGCAATTTTGCTGCACACTCTTACAAAGCCCTGCAGCCTGTTTCTGTTCTTTAGGGAAATTGAGCCATACCAGCAAATAAAGGAGAAGGTGAGGATAGATTCAATAAAACAAGAGTAAAACACAAGCTAGCTTGTTTGCTAACATGGCTAACGTTAGCTGTCAGTTATAAACTCCTCTGCGTTACTTGTTGGACATGTTGCAGCTGCTGGTCACTTGCGTATCGGCAGTGAGTCTGGCATCCCAGCGGCTGGAGTTGTTTTTCTGCCGTTGCAACTACAACCTAGACACACGTGATGTTGCTGTTCTGTCCGTGTTCCATATTCAACCTTTGAGAATGTGTCGCCCCGTGTGTTGACACCGGCATTCATTAGTATACAAAACAAATAATAAAGGTGAAAGAACGCAGCCCTGGGGTGATCCAGTGTAGGAGACAAGAGTGCCTGAGAGAACAACATTAACCCTCACTTGTTGTGTTCTTACTGTTAAAAAGTCAACGGTCCAGGCTATAAGACCAGGATCAATGTTATGAGAGTCCCTCAATCTCTCTAATGGGACCTCCACCTTCCAGAAAGTTCCACTTTTGTCTCGTCAGTCCACAGAGTATTTTCCCAAAAGTCTTGGGGATCATCAAGATGCTTTCTGGCTAAACTGAGACGAGCCTTTATGTTCTTTTTGCTCAGCAGTGGTTTTGGTCTTGGAACTCTGCCATGCAGCCATTTTTGCCCCCCAGTCTCTTTCTGATGGGGGAGTCATGAACACTGACCTTCATTGAGGCAAGTGAGGCCTGCAGTTCTTGGATGTTGTTCTGGGGTCTTTTGTGACCTCTTGGATGAGTCGTCGCTGTGCTCTTGGGGTCATTTTGGTCGGCCGGCCACTCCTGGGAAGGTTCACCACTGTTCCATGTTTTCACCATTTGTGGATAATGGTTCTCACTGTGGTTCTCTGGAGTCCCAAAGCTTTAGAAATGGCTTTGGAACCTTTTCCAGACTGATAGATCTCAATGACTTTGTTCCTCTTTTTTTTTTTTTTACTGAATTTCCTTGGATCGCAGCATGATGTCTAGCTTTTGGGGATCTTTTGGTCTACTTCACTTTGTCAGGCAGGTCCTATTTAAGTGATTTCTTGATTGAGAACAGGTGTGGCAGTAATCAGGCCTGGATGTGGATAGAGAAATTGAACTCAGCTTTCCAAAGATGACACACCACAGTTTATCTATGTTTTAACAAGGGGGGGGGGGGGAGAATCACTTTTTCACACAGGACCATGGAGGTTTGGATTTTTTTCCCCCTTACTCATAAAAAAATCTTCATTTAAAAACTGCATTTTCTGTTTACGTGTGTTATCTTTGTCTCACATTTAAATTTGTTTGAAGATCTGAAACATATAAGTGTGACAAACATGCAAAAAAGTAAGAAATCAGGAAGGAGGCAAACACTTTTCACAAAATTGTAAATGTTAGGATTTCTTTGTATGTGTGCATTACTTGGGTTGTTGCCGTCATCTGGTGAAAATTTCATGCCAATAGCTCTAATAGAAATATATTTTCTTGGAGAAAAATGTTGATACTTAATACTTCTTTCCCTGCTGTATGAGCTGATATTTTAGTGCTTTTCTTACTACATCAAAGTATTTCCAGATTTATTGATAGGATAAACCCCTTGAGATGGACCATCTCGTTTTAATACTGTATTTTCCATAGACCGTTAATAAAGTATTTTCCCACAAAATAAAGAATAAGATCAATGACTTTCTTCACCATCCTATGTAAAACCAGACTGGTCAGCGGTGGATATGTCCATTAAACCATTAATAACTGCTGAGATAATCTCATTAATGACGTGTTTTCATCCTGAAAAAAGGAACATGAAGGTATGTTGCGCAAGATTAAGAGCAACGTGCACGTCAGCGGGTGTCTCCTTTTAAAACAAGGGAACAAGGGTTGATTACGACAGGACCAGACATACCCGACCTGCTTTACGGCACAAACCCACAGAACCGAGCTCAGAGAAACCTGAAGTACAGCCAAAGTATCAACACTTTTAAAAGTCCCGAAACTTTTACCTTTTCAGAGTTAGTAAAATTACCCAAAGCTAGACGTGAAAACACCGGAAATGACACGTTTTTCCTTTCGAAATAAACCTCACGTGTTAAATAATTGAGTGTTTCATCTACTTTTATATGAATTATTGAAATGCTTTTTCTTTTATTGTTTTTGTTACCCTTTTTTCCGAGAAGACTGTCTGGATTTATTTCTTCACATTTTGTAGATTTTTATTCTCATTTGACCATGAAAACTCGGTAATTGACTTTAGTTGTAATAAAATTAAATGTAACCCTCTAAACCACGGGGATCACCGGAGACACCGCTGCGCATGTGCATTTCAAATGCAATGTAAAACTGAGTTGTTGTAAAATAGTTTGAAATCTGCACTTTTCAAGAATTTATAAAAAGAAAGTTGAAGAAAGTTCAATTCCGTATATTCTAAGGCTATTATCTATTCTGTTATATCGATTATTTTGGTGCTAAAAAGATTGATTTCGTCGCAGAATAAAGAAACACACAGCGCGCGCACACACACATGAGAGTGAGTTTGGAGAAACGGAAGAAAAGTGACCGTGTGATTATTTTGGTGCTAAAAAGATTAATTGTGATTTCGTCACATTTTCTAGTCGCAGAATAAAGAAACACACAGCGCGCGCGCGCACGTTAGTGTGAGTTTGGAGAAACGGAAGAAAAGTGACCGTGTGATTATTTTGAAAGGAACTTCCGGAACATCAGCTGTAATTTGTTTCTGGTCTGTTGAGCTCAGACTCGGACTCTGGACCTGAACTGGACCTGAACTGGACCTGCTCAGGTATGTAATCCTGCTGTTAAACAGTGGTAGTTAAGGAAGATAACCTGTTAACTAGTATTGGGATCAGCTGTTTAAAGCGCGTGGAAGTTTAGGCTCGCGCGAGCTTTCTGAGCTGTTGTGACAGATCTGTCATGTCATGCATGTTACTGACCGCCGACCAGCTGAGCACGCGGACAGGTCAGGGATGAGGCATGTTGATCCATCAGCAGGTGTCATTCATTCCTGGGAAATGTGTCTTTGTGAGGTGAAACAAAAGCAGGAAGCTGTTGCAGCAAACTGTCGCCATCAAACCACCATGACACCACTAAACTACCAACTCCCAGAAAACCGCAGGTCTGCTCACACTCACACTTTTAAATCAGAGTAAACACTTTTTTATTTGAAGGCGCATTTTATCAGAATTACTGTTAATTATTTTATTTCTTGCATTTTGTCTTCATATGTGTATATATATATATATATATATATATATATATATATATATATATATATATATACACACTACTCACAAAAAGTTAGGGATATTCAACTTTCGGTTTTTCTAGAACAGAATGATGCAGAATAAGTATTTAACCATTGAACAATGTACATGTGCTTTGAAAAGTATAAAGTTTAATTCAGTTCACCTAAAAAGTTAGAAGTGGATTTTAGATCCATTCTGACATCATACAAAAAGCCAAATATCCTTCACTTTTTTGTGTCTGGTTTTCTATCCCTGTGGGGTACATCCATTGACATAATGCATTCCCTAGCATCAGAATAGGGAAGAAAGGGGATTTAAGTGACTTTGAACGTGGCATGGTTGTTGGTCTGAGTATTTCAGAAACTGCTGATCTACTGGGATTTTCCTGCACAACCATCTCTAGGGTTTACAGAGAATGGTCCCAAAAAGAGAAAATATCCAGTGAGCAGCAGTTCTGTGGGAGCAAATGCCTTGTTGATGCCAGAGGTCAGAGGAGAATGGCCAGACTGGTTCCAGCTGATAGAAAGGCAGCAGTAATTCAAATAAGCACTTGTTCCAACCGAAGTCTGCAGAAGAGCATCTCTGAATGCACAACACATCCAACCTGGAAGCAGATGGGCTACAGCAGCAGAAGACCACACCTGGTGCCACTCCTGTCAGCTAAGAACAGGAAACTGAGGCTACAATTCACACAGACTCACCAACATTGGACAATAGAAGATGGAGAAATGTTGCCTTGTCTGATGAGTCTCCATTTCTGCTACCAGATTCAGATGGAGGCTCAGAATTTGGTGTCAACAACATGAAAGCATGGATCCATCCTGCCTTGTATCAATGGTTCAGCTTGGTGGTGGTGGTGTAATGGTGTGGGAGAGATTTTCTTTTCATTTTTTATATACTTTATTAGTCCCAATTAGGAAATTCATTCTCTGCACTTTCACCCATCTCAGGTTGAATCTGAGAGCAGTAGGCTGATATTTAAAGCGCCCGGGGAGCAGTGGGGTGGGGTGGGGTGGGGGGGGGGGACCTTGCTCTAGGGTCCACAGTGGTTCATGTGAGTGCTGTGTCGGGGACTCGAATGCGGGTCTGCCACGCCAAAGCGGTAGTAGATACCACTACACTATCCACTCCCACTTTGGGCCCCTTAGTACCAACATGGCGGTTTAACCACCACAGCCTACCTGAGTATTGTTGCTGACCATGTCCATCCCTTTATGACCACAGTGTAACATCCTCTGATGCTGCTTCCAGCAGGATAACGCGCCATGTCATCAAGCAGGAATCATCTCAGACTGGTTTCTTGAACATGACGATGAGTTCATTGTACTCAAATGTTCTTCACAGTCACCAGATCTCAATCCAACAGAGCAGCTTTGGGATGTGGTGGAACGGGAGGTTCTCATCATGGATGTGGTGGAACGGGAGGTTCTCATCATGGATGTGGTGGAACGGGAGGTTCCTCATCATGAATGTGCAGCCGACAAATCTGCAGCAACTGCGTGATGATGTCATGTCAATATGGAGCAAAATCTCTGAGGAATGTTTCCAGTATCTTGTTGAATCTATGCCACCAAGGATTAAGACAGTTCTGAAGGCAAAAGGGTCAAACCCGGTACTAGCAAGGTGTACCTAATGAAGTGGCTGATGAGTGTGTGTGTGTACATACATATATATATATGTGTGTATATATATATATCCCACTTTAGCATTTTTTTAAAAGTAAAACTCAGATGGATGTAATTCTTAAAAATTATGAATCAACATTACACCCCTTAACAAAAAATGTCACAATTACAAACTATCCACCATTTTTCTCATTTCTAGAACTCTAACATTGTCCACCTAAAAACGCTGTCATCTTACCCACCATCTTGTTTCGCTGCAGACGTAGTTGAAGTAGTGAGTCACGCCCCCAGGAAGTGATGTCATCCACACAGAACCTTTTTTTTTTAATCTCATGCTGCCTTATGATGAGTTCAATGATGATTTTTACGAACAGAAGTAAACACATGTAAAGATGAACATGATTATGCTTAACTGTCCCACTTTACTCATATTTACCATATATTCTAAATTAATTTTCTTTTTTAACATTTCTTTTCTTTGCTCCGCGCTGAAATGTTTTTGATATTTCATGTAAAGCACCTTGAATTGTCTCGTACATGGAAATAAACTTGCCTTACAAATGGGACTCATTCAGTACTCTGCAAAAGTATCGAGATGAACTTTATTATTCCTTTGGGCCAGTTGGCTTGAAACAGAGTTCGGAAGGCCGACAGAGGTTGGGCGACATGGGAATTTAAATTATGCAAATCCAGAACTTTATACATGGGAAGAAGAACATTTACTACCCAAATACTAAAACATTTGGGACCCTGTATAAAATGTAAATGAACAGAGAATACAAATATTTATCTCATTAACCCATATTTTATTCTCAGAAGAAAATAAACATAAAAGATGAAGAAACAGAGACATTTTGAAAATATGAGCTGATTTAGTCTTTTATCCAAAGTAACGTTGAAGTTTAACACAAAGCTGCTGATACAGATTAATTACTACTGCCTTAAAGAACCTCCACCAGGACCAGAACCAGGAAGGAAAACCTCCACCAGGACCAGAACCAGGAAGGAAAACCTCCACCAGGACCAGAACCAGGAAGGAAAACCTCCACCAGGACCAGAACCAGGAAGGAAAACCTCCACCAGGACCAGAACCAGGAAGGAAAACCTCCACCAGGACCAGAACCAGGAAGGAAAACCTCCACCAGGACCAGAACCAGGAAGGAAAACCTCCACCAGGACCAGAACCAGAAAGGAAAACCTCCACCAGGACCAGAACCAGGAAGGAAAACCTCCACCAGGACCAGAACCTGGAAGGAAAACCTCAACCAGGACCAGAACCTGGAAGAAAACCTTCATCAGGACCAGAACCAGGAAGGAAAACCTCCACCAGGACCAGAACCAGGAAGGAAAACCTCAACCAGGACCAGAACCTGGAAGAAAACCTTCATCAGGACCAGAACCAGGAAGGAAAACCTCAACCAGCACCAGAACCTGGAAGGAAAACCTCCACCAGGACCAGAACCAGGAAGGAAAACCTCCACCAGGACCAGAACCAGGAAGGAAAACCTCCACCAGGACCAGAACCAGGAAGGAAAACCTCCTTCAGGACAGAACCAGGAAGGAAACCTCCATCAGGACCAGAACCAGGAAGGAAAACCTTCATCAGGACCAGAACCAGGAAGGAAATCCTCCATCAGGACCAGAACCAGGAAGGAAAACCTTCATCAGGACCAGAACCAGGAAGAAAACCTCCATCAGGACCAGAACCAGGAAGAAAACCTCCATCAGGACCAGAACCAGGAAGGAAAACCTTCATCAGGACCAGAACCAGGAAGGAAATCCTCCATCAGGACCAGAACCAGGAAGAAAACCTCCATCAGGACCAGAGTCAGGAAGGAAAACCTCCATCAGAACCAGAACCAGAACCAGGAAGAAAAACCTCCATCAGGACCAGAACCAGGAAGGAAAACCTCCATCAGAACCAGGACCAGAACCAGGAAGAAAAACCTCCATCAGAACCAGAACCAGGAAGAAAAACCTCCACCAGGACCAGAACCAGGAAGAAAAACCTCCATCAGAACCAGAACCAGGAAGAAAAACCTCCACCAAGACCAGAACCAGGAAGAAAAACCTCCATCAGAACCAGAACCAGGAAGAAAAACCTCCATCAGAACCAGGACCAGGAAGGAAAACCTCCATCAGGATCAGGAAGAAAACCTCCACTAGGACCAGAACCAGGAAAGAAAACTTTCATAAGAACCAGAACCCGGAAGGAAAACCTCCACCAGAACCAGAACCAGGAAGGAAAACCTCCACCAGGACCAAAACCAGGAAAGAAAACCTCCATCAGGACCAGAACCAGGAAGGAAAACCTCCATCAGGACCAGAACCAGGAAGGAAAACCTCCATCAGGACCAGAACCAGGAAGAAAACCTCCATCAGAACCAGAACCATGAAGGAAAACCTCCACCAGGACCAGAACCAGGAAAGAAAACCTCCATCAGGACCAGAACCAGGAAGAAAACCTCCATCAGAACCAGGACCAGAACCAGGAAGAAAAACCTCCATCAGAACCAGAACCAGGAAGAAAACCTCCATCAGAACCAGAACCAGGAAGAAAAACCTCCATCAGAACCAGGACCAGGAAGGAAAACCTCCATCAGGATCAGGAAGAAAACCTCCATTAGGACCAGAACCAGGAAAGAAAACTTTCATAAGAACCAGAACCCGGAAGGAAAACCTCCACCAGAACCAGAACCAGGAAGGAAAACCTCCACCAGGACCAAAACCAGGGAAGAAAACCTCCATCAGGACCAGAACCAGGAAGGAAAACCTCCATCAGGACCAGAACCAGGAAAGAAAACCTCCATCAGGACCAGAACCAGGAAGAAAACCTCCACCAGGACCAGAATCAGGAAGAAAAACCTCCATCAGGACCAGGAAGAAAACCTCCATCAGAACCAGGAAGGAAAACCTCCATCAGGACCAGAACCAGGAAGGAAAACCTCCATCAGGACCAGAGCCAGGAAGGAAATCCTCCATCAGGACCAGAACCAGGAAGGAAATCCTCCATCAGAACCAGGACCAGAACCAGGAAGGAAAACCTCCATCAGGACCAGAACCAGGAAGAAAAACCTCCACCAGAACCAGAACCAGGGAGAAAAACCTCCATCAGGACCAGGAAGAAAACCTCCACTAGGACCAGAACCAGGAAGAAAACCTTCATCAGAACCAGGAAGGAAAACCTCCATCAGGACCAGAACCAGGAAAGAAAACCTCCATCAGGACCAGAGCCAGGAAGGAAATCCTCCATCAGAACCAGGACCAGAACCAGGAAGGAAAACCTCCATCAGGACCAGAACCAGGAAGAAAAACCTCCACCAGAACCAGAACCAGGAAGAAAAACCTCAATCAGGACCAGGAAGAAAAACCTCCACTAGGACCAGAACCAGGAAGAAAAACCTCCATCAGGACCAGGAAGAAAACCTCCACTAGGACCAGAACCAGGAAAGAAAACTTTCATAAGAACCAGAACCCGGAAGGAAAACCTCCACCAGAACCAGAACCAGGAAGGAAAACCTCCACCAGAACCAGAACCCGGAAGGAAAACCTCCACCAGAACCAGAACTAGGAAGGAAAACCTCCACCAGGACCAAAACCAGGAAAGAAAACCTCCATCAGGACCAGAACCAGGAAGGAAAACCTCCATCAGGACCAGAACCAGGAAGAAAACCTCCATCAGAACCAAAACCAGGAAGAAAAACCTCCATCAGGACCAGAACCAGGAAGAAAACCTCCATCAGAACCAGAACCAGGAAGAAAAACCTCCATCAGGACCAGGAAGAAAACCTCCACTAGGACCAGAACCAGGAAGAAAAACCTCCATCAGGACCAGGAAGAAAACCTCCACTAGGACCAGAACCAGGAAAGAAAACTTTCATAAGAACCAGAACCCGGAAGGAAAACCTCCACCAGAACCAGAACTAGGAAGGAAAACCTCCACCAGGACCAAAACCAGGAAAGAAAACCTCCATCAGGACCAGAACCAGGAAGGAAAACCTCCATCAGGACCAGAACCAGGAAGAAAACCTCCATCAGAACCAGAACCAGGAAGAAAAACCTCCATCAGGACCAGAACCAGGAAGAAAACCTCCATCAGAACCAGAACCAGGAAGAAAAACCTCCATCAGGACCAGGAAGAAAACCTCCACTAGGACCAGAACCAGGAAAGAAAACTTTCATAAGAACCAGAACCCGGAAGGAAAACCTCCACCAGAACCAGAACCAGGAAGGAAAACCTCCACCAGGACCAAAACCAGGAAAGAAAACCTCCATCAGGACCAGAACCAGGAAGGAAAACCTCCATCAGGACCAGAACCAGGAAGAAAACCTCCATCAGGACCAGAGCCAGGAAGGAAATCCTCCATCAGGACCAGAACCAGGAAGGAAATCCTCCATCAGGACCAGAACCAGGAAGAAAACCTCCACCAGGACCAGAACCAGGAAGAAAAACCTCCACCAGAACCAGAACCAGGGAGAAAAACCTCCATCAGGACCAGGAAGAAAACCTCCACTAGGACCAGAACCAGGAAGAAAACCTTCATCAGAACCAGGAAGGAAAACCTCCATCAGGACCAGAACCAGGAAAGAAAACCTCCATCAGGACCAGAGCCAGGAAGGAAATCCTCCATCAGAACCAGGACCAGAACCAGGAAGGAAAACCTCCATCAGGACCAGAACCAGGAAGAAAAACCTCCACCAGAACCAGAACCAGGAAGAAAAACCTCAATCAGGACCAGGAAGAAAAACCTCCACTAGGACCAGAACCAGGAAGAAAAACCTCCATCAGGACCAGGAAGAAAACCTCCACTAGGACCAGAACCAGGAAAGAAAACTTTCATAAGAACCAGAACCCGGAAGGAAAACCTCCACCAGAACCAGAACCAGGAAGGAAAACCTCCACCAGAACCAGAACCCGGAAGGAAAACCTCCACCAGAACCAGAACTAGGAAGGAAAACCTCCACCAGGACCAAAACCAGGAAAGAAAACCTCCATCAGGACCAGAACCAGGAAGGAAAACCTCCATCAGGACCAGAACCAGGAAGAAAACCTCCATCAGAACCAAAACCAGGAAGAAAAACCTCCATCAGGACCAGAACCAGGAAGAAAACCTCCATCAGAACCAGAACCAGGAAGAAAAACCTCCATCAGGACCAGGAAGAAAACCTCCACTAGGACCAGAACCAGGAAGAAAAACCTCCATCAGGACCAGGAAGAAAACCTCCACTAGGACCAGAACCAGGAAAGAAAACTTTCATAAGAACCAGAACCCGGAAGGAAAACCTCCACCAGAACCAGAACTAGGAAGGAAAACCTCCACCAGGACCAAAACCAGGAAAGAAAACCTCCATCAGGACCAGAACCAGGAAGGAAAACCTCCATCAGGACCAGAACCAGGAAGAAAACCTCCATCAGAACCAGAACCAGGAAGAAAAACCTCCATCAGGACCAGAACCAGGAAGAAAACCTCCATCAGAACCAGAACCAGGAAGAAAAACCTCCATCAGGACCAGGAAGAAAACCTCCACTAGGACCAGAACCAGGAAAGAAAACTTTCATAAGAACCAGAACCCGGAAGGAAAACCTCCACCAGAACCAGAACCAGGAAGGAAAACCTCCACCAGGACCAAAACCAGGAAAGAAAACCTCCATCAGGACCAGAACCAGGAAGGAAAACCTCCATCAGGACCAGAACCAGGAAGAAAACCTCCATCAGGACCAGAACCATGAAGGAAAACCTCCACCAGGACCAGAACCAGGAAAGAAAACCTCCATCAGGACCAGAACCAGGAAGAAAACCTCCACCAGGACCAGAATCAGGAAGAAAAACCTCCATCAGGACCAGAACCAGGAAGAAAACCTCCATCAGAACCAGAACCAGAACCAGGAAGGAAAACCTCAATCAGGACCAGAACCAGGAAGAAAAACCTCCATCAGGACCAGAACCAGGAAGGAAAACCTCCATCAGAACCAGGACCAGAACCAGGAAGGAAAACCTCCATCAGAACCAGGACCAGAACCAGGAAGGAAAACCTCCATCAGAACCAGGACCAGAACCAGGAAGGAAAACCTCCATCAGGACCAGAACCAGGAAGGAAAACCTTCATCAGGACCAGAACCAGGAAGAAAACCTCCATCAGGACCAGAGTCAGGAAGGAAAACCTCCATCAGAACCAGAACCAGGAAGAAAAACCTCCATCAGGACCAGAACCAGGAAGGAAAACCTCCATCAGAACCAGGACCAGAACCAGGAAGAAAAACCTCCATCAGAACCAGAACCAGGAAGAAAAACCTCCACCAGGACCAGAACCAGGAAGAAAAACCTCCATCAGAACCAGAACCAGGAAGAAAAACCTCCACCAAGACCAGAACCAGGAAGAAAAACCTCCATCAGAACCAGAACCAGGAAGAAAAACCTCCATCAGAACCAGGACCAGGAAGGAAAACCTCCATCAGGATCAGGAAGAAAACCTCCATTAGGACCAGAACCAGGAAAGAAAACTTTCATAAGAACCAGAACCCGGAAGGAAAACCTCCACCAGAACCAGAACCAGGAAGGAAAACCTCCACCAGGACCAAAACCAGGAAAGAAAACCTCCATCAGGACCAGAACCAGGAAGGAAAACCTCCATCAGGATCAGAACCAGGAAGAAAACCTCCATCAGAACCAGAACCATGAAGGAAAACCTCCACCAGGACCAGAACCAGGAAAGAAAACCTCCATCAGGACCAGAACCAGGAAGAAAACCTCCACCAGGACCAGAATCAGGAAGAAAAACCTCCATTAGGACCAGGAAGAAAACCTCCATCAGGACCAGAACCAGGAAGGAAAACCTCCATCAGGACCAGAACCAGGAAGGAAAACCTCCATCAGGACCAGAGCCAGGAAGGAAATCCTCCATCAGGACCAGAACCAGGAAGGAAATCCTCCATCAGGACCAGAACCAGGAAGGAAATCCTCCATCAGAACCAGGACCAGAACCAGGAAGGAAAACCTCCACCAGAACCAGAACCAGGGAGAAAAACCTCCATCAGGACCAGGAAGAAAACCTCCACTAGGACCAGAACCAGAAAGAAAACCTTCATCAGAACCAGGAAGAAAACCTCCATCAGAACCAGGAAGGAAAACCTCCATCAGGACCAGAACCAGGAAGGAAAACCTCCATCAGGACCAGAGCCAGGAAGGAAATCCTCCATCAGAACCAGGACCAGAACCAGGAAGGAAAACCTCCATCAGGACCAGAACCAGGAAGAAAAACCTCCACCAGAACCAGAACCAGGAAGAAAAACCTCAATCAGGACCAGGAAGAAAACCTCCACTAGGACCAGAACCAGGAAAGAAAACTTTCATAAGAACCAGAACCCGGAAGGAAAACCTCCACCAGAACCAGAACCAGGAAGGAAAACCTCCACCAGAACCAGAACCCGGAAGGAAAACCTCCACCAGAACCAGAACTAGGAAGGAAAACCTCCACCAGGACCAAAACCAGGAAAGAAAACCTCCATCAGGACCAAAACCAGGAAGGAAAACCTCCATCAGGACCAGAACCAGGAAGAAAAACCTCCATCAGGACCAGAACCAGGAAGAAAACCTCCATCAGAACCAGAACCAGGAAGAAAAACCTCCATCAGGACCAGGAAGAAAACCTCCACTAGGACCAGAACCAGGAAGAAAAAACCTCCATCAGGACCAGGAAGAAAACCTCCACTAGGACCAGAACCAGGAAGAAAAACCTCCATCAGGACCAGGAAGAAAACCTCCACTAGGACCAGAACCAGGAAAGAAAACTTTCATAAGAACCAGAACCCGGAAGGAAAACCTCCACCAGAACCAGAACCAGGAAGGAAAACCTCCACCAGAACCAGAACCCGGAAGGAAAACCTCCACCAGAACCAGAACTAGGAAGGAAAACCTCCACCAGGACCAAAACCAGGAAAGAAAACCTCCATCAGGACCAGAACCAGGAAGGAAAACCTCCATCAGGACCAGAACCAGGAAGAAAACCTCCATCAGAACCAGAACCAGGAAGAAAAAACCTCCACTAGGACCAGAACCAGGAAGAAAAACCTCCATCAGGACCAGGAAGAAAACCTCCACTAGGACCAGAACCAGGAAAGAAATCTTTCATAAGAACCAGAACCCGGAAGGAAAACCTCCACCAGAACCAGAACCAGGAAGGAAAACCTCCACCAGAACCAGAACCCGGAAGGAAAACCTCCACCAGGACCAAAACCAGGAAAGAAAACCTCCATCAGGACCAGAACCAGGAAGGAAAACCTCCATCAGGACCAGAACCAGGAAGAAAACCTCCATCAGAACCAGAACCAGGAAGAAAAACCTCCATCAGGACCAGAACCAGGAAGAAAACCTCCATCAGAACCAGAACCAGGAAGAAAAACCTCCATCAGGACCAGGAAGAAAACCTCCACTAGGACCAGAACCAGGAAAGAAAACTTTCATAAGAACCAGAACCCGGAAGGAAAACCTCCACCAGAACCAGAACCAGGAAGGAAAACCTCCACCAGGACCAAAACCAGGAAGGAAAACCTCCATCAGGACCAGAACCAGGAAGAAAACCTCCATCAGGACCAGAACCATGAAGGAAAACCTCCACCAGGACCAGAACCAGGAAAGAAAACCTCCATCAGGACCAGAACCAGGAAGAAAACCTCCACCAGGACCAGAATCAGGAAGAAAAACCTCCATCAGAACCAGGAAGAAAACCTCCACCAGGACCAGAACCAGGAAGAAAACCTCCATCAGAACCAGAACCAGAACCAGGAAGGAAAACCTCAATCAGGACCAGAACCAGGAAGAAAAAACCTCCATCAGGACCAGAACCAGGAAGGAAAACCTCCATCAGGACCAGAACCAGGAAGGAAAACCTCCATCAGAACCAGGACCAGAACCAGGAAGGAAAACCTCCATCAGAACCAGGACCAGAACCAGGAAGGAAAACCTCCATCAGGACCAGAACCAGGAAGAAAAACCTCCATCAGAACCAGAACCAGGAAGAAAAACCTCCACCAGGACCAGAACCAGGAAGAAAAACCTCAATCAGGACCAGAACCAGGAAGAAAAACCTCCACTAGGACCAGAACCAGGAAGGAAAACCTCCATCAGAACCAGGAAGGAAAACCTCCACTAGGACCAGAACCAGGAAGGAAAACCTCCATCAGAACCAGGAAGAATAACCTCCATCAGGACCAGAACATGGAAGGAAAACCTCCACCAGGACCAGAACCAGGAAGGAAAACCTCCACCAGGACCAGAACCAGGAAAGAAAACCTCCATCAGGACCAGAACCAGGAAGAAAACCTCCATCAGGACCAGAACCAGGAAGAAAACCTCCACCAGGACCAGAACCAGGAAGAAAGCCTCCATCAGGACCAGAACCAGAAAGGAAAACCTTCATCAGGACCAGAAGCAGGAAGAAAACCTCCATCAGGACCAGAACCAGGAAGAAAACCTCCATCAGGACCAGAACAAGGAAGAAAACCTCCATCAGGACCAGAACCAGGAAGAAAACCTCCATCAGAACCAGAACCAGGAAGGAAAACCTCCATCAGGACCAGAACCAGAACCAGGAAGAAAACCTCCATCAGAACCAGAACCAGGAAGGAAAACCTCCACCAGGACCAGAACCAGGAAAGAAAACCTCCATCAGGACCAGAACCAGGAAGAAAACCTCCATCAGGACCAGAACCAGGAAGAAAACCTCCACCAGGACCAGAACCAGGAAGAAAGCCTCCATCAGGACCAGAACCAGAAAGGAAAACCTTCATCAGGACCAGAAGCAGGAAGAAAACCTCCATCAGGACCAGAACCAGGAAGAAAACCTCCATCAGGACCAGAACAAGGAAGAAAACCTCCATCAGGACCAGAACCAGGAAGAAAACCTCCATCAGAACCAGAACCAGGAAGGAAAACCTCCATCAGGACCAGAACCAGGAAGGAAAACCTTTATCAGGACCAGAAGCAGGAAGAAAAACCTCCATCAGGACCAGAACCAGGAAGGAAAACCTCCATCAGGACCAGAACCAGGAAGAAAACCTCCATCAGAACCAGAACCAGGAAGAAAAACCTCCACTAGGACCAGAACCAGGAAGAAAAACCTCCATCAGGACCAGGAAGAAAACCTCCACTAGGACCAGAACCAGGAAAGAAATCTTTCATAAGAACCAGAACCCGGAAGGAAAACCTCCACCAGAACCAGAACCAGGAAGGAAAACCTCCACCAGAACCAGAACCCGGAAGGAAAACCTCCACCAGGACCAAAACCAGGAAAGAAAACCTCCATCAGGACCAGAACCAGGAAGGAAAACCTCCATCAGGACCAGAACCAGGAAGAAAACCTCCATCAGAACCAGAACCAGGAAGAAAAACCTCCATCAGGACCAGGAAGAAAACCTCCACTAGGACCAGAACCAGGAAAGAAAACTTTCATAAGAACCAGAACCCGGAAGGAAAACCTCCACCAGAACCAGAACCAGGAAGGAAAACCTCCACCAGGACCAAAACCAGGAAGGAAAACCTCCATCAGGACCAGAACCAGGAAGAAAACCTCCATCAGGACCAGAACCATGAAGGAAAACCTCCACCAGGACCAGAACCAGGAAAGAAAACCTCCATCAGGACCAGAACCAGGAAGAAAACCTCCACCAGGACCAGAATCAGGAAGAAAAACCTCCATCAGAACCAGGAAGAAAACCTCCACCAGGACCAGAACCAGGAAGAAAACCTCCATCAGAACCAGAACCAGAACCAGGAAGGAAAACCTCAATCAGGACCAGAACCAGGAAGAAAAACCTCCATCAGGACCAGAACCAGGAAGGAAAACCTCCATCAGGACCAGAACCAGGAAGGAAAACCTCCATCAGAACCAGGACCAGAACCAGGAAGGAAAACCTCCATCAGAACCAGGACCAGAACCAGGAAGGAAAACCTCCATCAGGACCAGAACCAGGAAGAAAAACCTCCATCAGAACCAGAACCAGGAAGAAAAACCTCCACCAGGACCAGAACCAGGAAGAAAAACCTCAATCAGGACCAGAACCAGGAAGAAAAACCTCCACTAGGACCAGAACCAGGAAGGAAAACCTCCATCAGAACCAGGAAGGAAAACCTCCACTAGGACCAGAACCAGGAAGGAAAACCTCCATCAGAACCAGGAAGAATAACCTCCATCAAGACCAGAACATGGAAGGAAAACCTCCACCAGGACCAGAACCAGGAAGGAAAACCTCCACCAGGACCAGAACCAGGAAAGAAAACCTCCATCAGGACCAGAACCAGGAAGAAAACCTCCATCAGGACCAGAACCAGGAAGAAAACCTCCACCAGGACCAGAACCAGGAAGAAAGCCTCCATCAGGACCAGAACCAGAAAGGAAAACCTTCATCAGGACCAGAAGCAGGAAGAAAACCTCCATCAGGACCAGAACCAGGAAGAAAACCTCCATCAGGACCAGAACAAGGAAGAAAACCTCCATCAGGACCAGAACCAGGAAGAAAACCTCCATCAGAACCAGAACCAGGAAGGAAAACCTCCATCAGGACCAGAACCAGAACCAGGAAGAAAACCTCCATCAGAACCAGAACCAGGAAGGAAAACCTCCACCAGGACCAGAACCAGGAAAGAAAACCTCCATCAGGACCAGAACCAGGAAGAAAACCTCCATCAGGACCAGAACCAGGAAGAAAACCTCCACCAGGACCAGAACCAGGAAGAAAGCCTCCATCAGGACCAGAACCAGAAAGGAAAACCTTCATCAGGACCAGAAGCAGGAAGAAAACCTCCATCAGGACCAGAACCAGGAAGAAAACCTCCATCAGGACCAGAACAAGGAAGAAAACCTCCATCAGGACCAGAACCAGGAAGAAAACCTCCATCAGAACCAGGAAGGAAAACCTCCATCAGGACCAGAACCAGGAAGGAAAACCTTTATCAGGACCAGAAGCAGGAAGAAAAACCTCCATCAGGACCAGAACCAGGAAGGAAAACCTCCATCAGGACCAGAACCAGGAAGAAAACCTCCATCAGGACCAGAACCAGGAAGAAAACCTCCATCAGAACCAGAACCAGGAAGGAAAACCTCCATCAGGACCAGAACCAGGAAGAAAACCTCCATCAGGACCAGAACCAGGAAGAAAACCTCCATCAGAACCAGAACCAGGAAGGAAAACCTCCATCAGGACCAGAACCAGGAAGGAAAACCTCCATCAGAACCAGAACCATGAAGAAAACCTCCATCAGAACCAGAACCAGGAAGGAAAACCTCCATCAGGACCAGGACCAGGAAGGAAAACCTCCATCAGAACCAGAACCATGAAGAAAACCTCCATCAGGACCAGAACCAGGAAGAAAACCTCCATCAGGACCAGGACCAGGAAGGAAAACCTCCATCAGGACCAGGACCAGGAAGGAAAACCTCCATCAGGACCAGGACCAGGAAGGAAAACCTCCATCAGGACCAGAACCAGGAAGGAAAACCTCCATCAGGACCAGGACCAGGAAGGAAAACCTCCATCAGGACCAGGACCAGGAAGGAAAACCTCCATCAGGACCAGGACCAGGAAGGAAAACCTCCATCAGGACCAGAACCAGGAAGGAAAACCTCTGCCTGGTAAAACCCTGAGGAAATAAAACAACACTTAGAATTCCATGTTTGTGGAAGTCCAGGACAGTTTCCCTGTTTGCTCTGAAACTTCTGAAGTCAGGAGAAATGAGAGGTTTTTACCTCATTATCAGCATCGCAGCTGCGCCGCTCTTCATCTCAGGAAAGCTTAATATTATTACGTATTTTACAATGACGTACTGTAATAAGCCTCACACATCCTGTTCTCTACGTTATGATCCTCCCGGATGTGTTTATGTGGGAACGCCGGGAGAGGAGTGCTGGTATGACTGCAGTTCAGACATATGACTAACACACCAAGTGTTGTCATACAGGCCTAGACGGGAATGATGGATGAGTCACATGGCCTGAAATTTTCCATGAAGCTTCTTGTTTAGTTAACTTGAATAAACTGTCTGCAGTAGGTCAGGGATGTCAAACATGTGGCCCTGGGACCAAAAACGGCCTGCCATGAGGTCCAGTCTGGCCTATAAATGTGAAGATGACATGGAAGATACTGATAACAAATTTTTTAAATAATAGAAGTAATTGTAATTCCTATTTGTCCACATGAAATTTCATTTTTTATGTTTAAATCATAGACTGTATATAATTACTGGACGTAGCTTCCGGTCTCTTCTGAATAGAGAAATGTGAAGCCAGTTGGGCGTGTCTTACCGTCGCCATCTTGCCGTGTCACGTACGTCGTCACTCCAGGAAAATCCTAAAATGGGCACAGCGCGGCCGCGGGGCAAATGATTGACAGCTGACGTACTGTGGGCTAAACGCTAACTGAGCTAACACGAAACTAAGAGGAGCTAACAAAGATAAGCCCCCTAAGCGGCATGGTTAAGGTAAGACATGCTTAGACTTGCAATTCGCTGACTAAACACCGCCGTTGTGCGACTCTGTAACAAACTGAGACCTTATTAAGAGCAAAGAAGGAGCTAACTAGGAGCCTCCGGTCGGCAGGCGGAGCTTCCGGTCTGTCATAAGGACACGGCCTTAATTATGTGTAATTTGAAGAATAAATAACATCTAAACGAATGAGTTATAAAAAAATTCACCCCCCTCACAGTTGACATGAAGGTAAACTTGACCTAATAAACCTAAAATGATTTTTTGAACCAGGCTGTAAACCTGTTTATTTCTGCTGTGAAGTTGGCGTTTTTAACATGGGAGTCTATGGGGATTTGCTCGCTCTTGGAGCCAGCCCCTAGCGGATGAAGGGAGGATTACACTATTTTACAACGCGGAAGAGAGCTCACTGTTCTGAGGCGGAGTTTGCCCCTTGGTTTAAATATAAAACATACTGTATGAAGGCAAATGTATAAAGGTCATTTTAATCTCAAATGTTTGTTGGCATTGTTAATGCAAAGGTAGATTTAGTTTATTAAGATTTAACTTTCTCATCTTACTCTTCAATGTGATTTTGTGATGCTGAGGATTTTGATTACCGTATTTTCTGGACTAAGTCGCTGCTGAATATAAGTCACATCAGTCAAAAAATGCATCATGAACAGGAAAAAAACATACTGTATAAAAGTTGCACCGGACTATAAGTCATATTTATTTATTTAAGATTGGGTGATTTTTGGATTTTTCATAACCTGCTTGTCCAATTCCAAAGTTAATGCCTGTAAATGATCATCAACGTCATAACTAAGAAGGATAAACATGTTTTTGAGGATTTGTTCCACCGCACAGCCAGATGTCCAAAATGAACTCCTCTCACTGAGATGAGGCTATTTTGGGATTTTTGCTCTTGGAGCAGAATATAGTCATCACAAGCATAGAGCGCCCTCTTTTGACATTAGACGGTAATATTTACTCGTTGGCTCATGTCAGTCAATATGAATTTATACTTAAAAATATGTGAAATTGTATATATTTTGATTTACAAGTTGCACAAGCCGCCAAACTATGAAAAAAAGTGGGTCTTATAGTCCGGAAAATACGGTATTTATAAATATGCAAATGAAATAAATCTAAATATGATTAAAAATCCATAAGATAAATTTTATTCATAAATAAAAACATACATATTTTTAAAAATATATGATGCTTTAAAAAAATGTATATGTCTAAATGTAAATAAATATGTAAATTTACATACAGTATACTGTATTCGTATCTAAAATTAAACTCCTGGTCTGGCCCACTGGAGATCAAACTGCGCTGCATCCTGAGATGCTCAGTGATGTTTATCTTTTTCCCTTTTATCTCAAAGATGCTTTCCTCATCCTTGAAAATGAGTTCCAGAATATCAAGTGGGCAAATGGAGGAGGAAGAAGAAGAAGAAGAAAAAGAGGAAGAGGGGAGTATTAACCCTACAGAGGTGAAAATGAGCCAGATAGTGATGTCCTGTCACTGCAACCATCGCCAGGAGCTCAGTGTGGGACAGCTGCTGAAGTGGATGGACTCCACCGCCTGTCTCTCTGGTGGGTGTGTAGCTCCTCATGGAAACACATTTATGTCATTGAACTGGTTTAGATCATACTGATCAGGCAAATCTCAGTTTGTAATCAAAAACAATGTGTCCTCCACTTTAACCTGATTCATTTATGGTGTTCCACAGGGTTCTGGACTTGGATCCCTTACCTTTTTATTGTTTGTGCATCTTTTTGACATTTGAAAACCGATATACATGTCCACCGTTATGCTGACGACACCCACTTTTATTTATCAATGAAACCTGAAGAAATCTGAACAGTCTGAGGAAGGATTTCTAAATGTAGTTGTTCTGATGTAGACAGCCCAATAACCAGACAGTGATGAATGAGGGCTTTACATGCTGGTGTAAATCTTATTGCTCCATGATATAAATGACATGTTGAAAGCTGGCGGAGCCATTCATAGAAACAATGTTGCCATAATCAAGAAGAGGTAAGGAAGAGGCTGAAACAAGTCTTTTCCTGGCTTTGAGGGGAAAACAAGTTCTGTTCCTATGGAAGAAACTTCCTTTTAGATCTAGTTTCCATAAAAGATGTTCAAGGTTAAACTTCAAAGGAAGTAAGTCATCAATGAGGATGCATGGATACTTAGAAGTTGCAGTGTGGAAAGGAGGATTACAGGAACCCACCGCATTCAGTACCAGTTTCAGATGAAACAACTAGGACTGAATCATGTAAAAAGTAAAAAAAAGTAAAAAGTAGATTGGAGATCCTGGAAAAACCAGGTCAACCATGAATGCACAGGAATAACTTACCATAACCTCAGCATAATGTGCAAATGTACCAGTGATTTTCTGACCTACATTATTAATGTAGATCATATAAAAAACATGGGACCCAAGATTAAACCTTGTGGGACACCTTCAGTTATATCTGAATGGCTGGATGACTGGACTGATGCACACACTGCTTCCAATTTGAAAGACTATTTAGAAACCAGCCAATGGCGTATCTGTTCCGATTCAGCGTTTACATGATACCCCGTTCGGTTTGGGGAAAGGAATATTCTACCCTCGTGAAACTGAATGAAAATTCATTCGGTTCAGCACTTTTCATTCGGAAAGAGGTGTTTACATGGATCATTTTCATTCTCAAAGAGCTTTTAAACCGAAAGCAATCTGTATATTTGGGTCCATGTAAACGCAGCTACTGTCATGTATTGATGCTGTACGAATAAAGTTGAATTGAATTGAATTGTATACTGCATGACACACTATTTGGCCAAGAGTTGGCACGATCCCCAAAATTGTTGCACAACTGGATAATCGGCTCAAAAACGGCCAAGAATCGCACAGTGTATGCCGGGCTTTATAGAACCAGTTTCTGGATCGGGACAAAAACTGTTAAATCTTTATTGTTTTCATTGTTGCTTCCTTTCACCTTCTATTTCTGCTCTGTGAAGCACCCTGAGTCGTTCCCATGTGTTTTAAGTAATACAAAAAAAAAGGTATTTGGGCATAAAGTTGAGATCTAAGTGCATGCTATAAGCAAAGCTAACCCAGACATGAAATGACATATTTCTGTTTCCCATGATCAGCTGAGAGGCACGCTGGAAGTCCCTGCGTCACCGCCTCCATGGATGACATCCACTTTGAACACACCATCAAGTAAGAAGAAGTCATGCGTGTGCACAAATGTGTTGCCTTAATGTACTAACTTCTCTGTCTCTGCAGGGCGGGTCAGGTGGTGAACATTAGGGCAAAGGTCAACAGGGCTTTTAACACCAGTATGGAGGTCAGTGAATGCAACATTGTGCTTCCTTTTACAGTCAGATGAGGGTTTTATGAGTATTTGAAATAAAAGAACTGATGGAAAACAATCAGGTCTCTGACAACATTTGTAAAGCAGGCTGAGTAATTAAATCACCAACTTTTCCTTTAATTAACTTGGTTTAGTAACTGGATGCGACACAAAGACTTGGATTTGGTCATTTTTAATCTCTTTCATCATCATTAGTAGTTTTTGTTCTTGAGCAGTATACACTTGTTTGTTCAGCCGTGGACAAAAGGTTTGAGAATGACACCAATATTCATTTTCACGAAGTTGGCTGCTTCAGTGTTTTCAGATCTTTTAGTCAGATGTTACTATGGTAACCTGAAATATAATAACAAGCATTTCATACAGTTGTGTTAAAAAGTGTAGTTTTTAAATGAAGATTTTTATTAGTAAGGGGGAAAAAATCCAAACTTTTATGGTCCTGTGTGAAAAAGTGATCTTCCCCTAAACCTAATAACTGGTTGTTCCACCTTAGCAGCAACAACTGCATCAAGCGTTTGTGATAACTGGCAGTGAGTCTTCTACAGCGCTGTGGAGGAATTTTGTTCCACTCATCTTTGCAGAATTGTTGTAATTCAGCCACATTGGAGGCTTTTCCAGCATGAACCGCCTTTTTAAGGTCATGCCACAGCATCTCAATGGGATTCAGGTGGGGACTTTATTTACAGTCTCTGCTCTAAGAGCAGCTTTAATAATCAGTTCAGCACCTTTAGTAGGATTTTAGCTTTCAGATGAGGCAGAACATGATCATATTTACAGTCGTGTCCTTAAAACAACTTCGGCTTCTAACTTCCCTGATATAGCTAACTTAGCATAATGGCTAACAACAACAACACAGAGCTCAAAAGGATTATGGCGACCTAGCAGAATAATAATTGTCGTGATCATAAAGTCCCGTTTTGTTCACATAAACATCGCTCCATGCAGGTATTAGCCGACACAGTGAAAAGGGTCAATATGGCCGCTGCGTGGCTGCAGGACCGTCCCATCCCGCCGTTAGCTCTGTTAGCTCGCACCGACACCCAGGCCCAGTGAGAGGTTGCTGGCTGGACTTGGACTGACGCCGGCTTTCAGAAGAACATGTTCTTGTTCTTCATGCAACAGATCATGGCCGACTTTTACGCTTCGCTTCGCTCTCGCCTGATTCCTGCACCAAGCAGGCTCACGGCCGCCTGCTCGGTCACGTATCTGTTTACAGGTGTGATTTCCTCAGTACATCTGATCTGAAAGATGCAGGATGAGGATGAGGATGAGGATGAGGATGTGCTGATCAGGGATGATGATGATGATAATGATGATGATGATGATGTGCTGATCAGGGATGATGATGATGATGATGAGGATGAGGATGTGCTGATCAGGGATGATGATCATGATGATGATGATGAGGATGTGCTGATCAGGGATGATGATGATGATGATGAGGATGAGGATGTGCTGATCAGGGATGATGATGATGAGGATGTGCTGATCAGGGATGATGATGATGATGATGATGATGATGATGATGTGCTGATCAGGGATGATGATGATGATGATGAGGATGAGGATGTGCTGATCAGGGATGATGATGATGAGGATGTGCTGATCAGGGATGATGAGGATGATGATGATGATGAGGATGTGCTGATCAGGGGTGATGATGATGATGATGAGGATGATGATGAGGATGAGGATGTGCTGATCAGAGATGATGATGAGGATGATGAGGATGATGATGATGATGAGGATGTGCTGATCAGGGGTGATGATGATGATGAGGATGATGATGATGATGAGGATGTGCTGATCAGGGATGATGAGGATGATGATGATGATGAGGATGTGCTGATCAGGGGTGATGATGATGATGATGAGGATGATGATGATGAGGATGAGGATGTGCTGATCAGGGATGATGATGAGGATGAGGATGTGCTGATCAGGGATGATGATGATGATGATGATGAGAGAGGATGAGGATGTGCTGATCAGGGATGATGATGAGGATGAGGATGTTCTGATCAGGGATGATGATGATGATGATGATGATGAGGATGTGCTGATCAGGGATGATGAGGATGATGATGAGGATGAGGATGAGGATGAGGATGTGCTGATCAGGGATGATGATGAGGATGAGGATGTTCTGATCAGGGATGATGATGATGATGATGATGATGAAGGATGTGCTGATCAGGGATGATGAGGATGATGATGAGGATGATGATGAGGATGAGGATGAGGATGTGCTGATCAGGGATGATGATGAGGATGAGGATGTGCTGATCAGGGATGATGATGATGATGATGAGGATGTGCTGATCAGGGATGAGGATGATGAGGATGTGCTGATCAGGGATGATGATGATGAGGATGTGCTGATCAGGGAGAGATGATAATGAGGAGGAGGAGGATGTGCGATCAGGGATGATGATGAGGATGAGGATGTGCTGATCAGGGATGATGATGAGGATGAGGATGTGCTGATCAGGGAGATGATGATGATGATGAGGATGTGCTGATCAGGGATGATGATGATGAGGATGTGCTGATCAGGATGATGATGATGATGATGTGCTGATCGGGATGATGATGATGATGAGGAGGAGGAGGATGTGCTGATCAGGGATGATGATGATGATGATGAGAGGATGTGCTGATCAGGGATGATGATCATATGATGAGATGAGGATGTGCTGATCAGGATGATGATGAGGGATGTGCGCAGGGATGATGATGAATGAGGAGGAGGAGGATGTGCTGATCAGGGATGATGATGAGGATGAGGATGTGCTGATCAGGGATGATGATGAGGATGAGGATGTGCTGATCAGGGATGATGATGATGATGATGAGGATGTGCTGATCAGGGATGATGATGATGAGGATGTGCTGATCAGGGAGATGATGATGATGATGTGCTGACAGGGATGATGATGATGATGAGGAGGAGGAGGATGTGCTGACAGGGAGATGATGATGATGATGATGATGAGGATGTGCTGATCAGGGATGATGATCATGATGATGATGATGAGGATGTGCTACGGGATGATGATGAGGGATGTGCTATCAGGATGATGATGATGATGATGATGATGATGATGATGATGATGTGCTGATCAGGGATGATGATGAGGATGATGAGGATGAGGATGTGCTGATCAGGGATGATGATGAGAGGATGTGCTGATCAGGGGTGATGATGATGATGATGTGCTGATCAGGGATGATGATGATGATGATTTGCTGATCAGGGATGATGATGATGATGATGTGCTGATCAGGGATGATGATGATGATGATGTGCTGATCAGGGATGATGATGATGATGATTTGCTGATCAGGGATGATGATGATGATGATGTGCTGATCAGGGATGATGATGATGATGATGAGGATGAGGATGTGCTGATCAGGGATGATGATGATGAGGATGGCTGATCAGGGATGATGATGATGAGGATGTGCTGATCAGGGGTGATGATGATGATGATGAGGATGATGATGAGGATGAGGATGTGCTATCAGGGATGATGATGATGATGATGTGCTGATCAGGGATGATGATGATGATGATTTGCTGATCAGGGGTGATGATGATGATGATGAGGATGATGATGAGGATGAGGATGTGCTGATCAGGGATGATGATGATGATGATGATGTGCTGATCAGGGATGATGATGATGAGGATGTGCTGATCAGGGATGATGATGATGAGGATGTGCTGATCAGGGGTGATGATGATGATGATGAGGATGATGATGATGATGAGGATGTGCTGATCAGGGATGATGATGATGATGATGTGCTGATCAGGGATGATGATGATGATGATTTGCTGATCGGGATGATGATGATGATGATGTGCTGACAGGGATGATGATGATGATGAGGGATGAGGATGTGCTGACAGGGAGATGATGATGGGATGTGCTACAGGGATGATGATGAGGGATGTGCACGGGGTGATGATGATGATGATGAGGATGATGATGAGGAGAGGATGTGCTCGGGAGATGAGGGGAGATGATGAGGATGGCCGGGGTGATGAAATAAGGGAGAAAGAGAGGATGTGCCGGGAAATGAGAAAGAGAGGATGTGCTGATCAGGGGTGATGATGATGATGATGAGGATGATGATGATGATGATGAGGATGAGGATGTGCTGATCAGGGATGATGATGAGGATGAGGATGTGCTGATCAGGGATGATGATGATGATGATGAGGATGTTCTGATCAGGGATGATGATGATGATGATGAGGATGTTCTGATCAGGGATGATGATGATGATGATGATGATGATGAGGGATGTGCTACAGGGATGATGAGGATGATGATGAGGATGATGAGGGATGAGGATGAGGATGGCTACAGGGATGATGATGAGGAGAGGATGTGCCATCAGGGATGATGATGATGATGATGAGGGAGGCTACAGGGATGATGATGATGGGATGGCACAGGGAGAAGATGAGAGGGGAGTGCCGAAATGATGATGAGGATGAGGATGTGCTATCAGGGATGATGAGAGGATGAGGATGTGCATCAGGGATGATGATGATGATGATGATGAGGATGTGCTATCAGGGATGATGATGATGAGGATGTGCTGATCAGGGATGATGATGATGATGATGTGCTATCAGGGATGATGATGATGAGAGGAGGAGGAGGAGGCACGAATATATATAATAGGATGTGCTGATCAGGGATGATGATGATGATGATGAGGATGGCTGATCAGGGATGATGATGATGATGATGATGAGGATGTGCTGATCAGGGATGATGATGATGATGATGATGATGTGCTACAGGGATGATGAGAGGATGAGGATGAGGATGTGCTATCAGGGATGATGATGAGAGGATGTGCTGATCAGGGATGATGATGATGATGATGAGAGGATGTGCTGATCAGGGATGATGATGATGATGATGATGATGATGAGGATGTGCTACAGGGATGATGATATATATGATGAAGGATGGCTACGGGATAATAAAATATGATGTGCTACAGGGATGATGATGATGATGATGATGATGTGCTGATCAGGGATGATGATGATGATGATGATGATGTGCTGATCAGGGATGATGATGATGATGATGATGATGATGATGTGCTGATCAGGGATGATGATGATGATGATGATGATGATGATGATGTGCTGATCAGGGATGATGATGATGATGAGGATGTGCTACAGATAAATAGGATGTGAGGAGAGATAGATAAATGTGCGAAAAAAAAAGCCAAAAAAAGGCCAAAAAATAGATGGCGAAAAAAAAAAAATTGCAAAAATGCAAAAAAAAAGGATGGCGAAAGATAAAAGGCCAATAAAAGATGTGCCGAAAAAAAAATATGCCAAATAAATTGCAGGAAAAATAGGATGTGCTACAGGGATGATAGGATATGAAATATTGCAGGATAATATGAGTGCATCAGGGATGAAGGATATGATGAGTGCACAGGATATATGATATGAGGCAAGGATATATAAAAAGTGCGGAAAAAGTGCGAGAATGCCAGGAAAGAAAAAAAACTCAGGAAAAAAAGGCCAGGATATATATGAGATGATGTGATCAGATGATATATGAGGATGTGCTATCATGGATATATATATGATGTGCTGATCAGGGATGATGAGGATGATGATGATGTGCTGATCAGGGATGATGATGATGATGATGATGTGCTGATCAGGGATGATGATGATGATGATGATGATATATGATAAGGATGTGCATCAGGATATAGGATATACATATATGTGCATCAGGATATATATATATAGGTCAGGATATATATGATATTAGGATGGCACGGATATATATATATAAATGTGTCAGATATATGATGATGTGCGGATATATATATATATATAGGATGTGTATAGGGATATGAGGATATAAATATGTGCATCAGGGATATATAATGTCAGGATATAGATATATGATGTGCATCAGGGATATATATGATATGTGCTATCAGGGATGATGATGATGATGATATGATGTGCTGATCAGGGATGATGATGATGATGATGATGATGTGCTGATCAGGGATGATGATGATGATGATGATGTGCTGATCAGGGATGATGAGGATATGATGATGATGTGCTGATCAGGGATGATGATGATGATGATGATGATGATGATGTACTGATCAGGGATGATGATGATGATGATGATGTGCTGATCAGGGATGATGATGATGATGATGATGTGCTGATCAGGGATGATGATGATGAGGATGTGCTGATCATGGATGATGATGATGATGATGATGATGTGCTGATCAGGGATGATGAGGATGATGATGATGTGCTGATCAGGGATGATGATGATGATGATGATGTGCTGATCAGGGATGATGATGATGATGATGATGACGATGATGATGAGGATGTGCTGATCAGGGATGATGATGATGATGACGATGATGATGATGTGCTGATCAGGGATGATGATGATGATGATGATGACGATGATGATGAGGATGTGCTGATCAGGGATGATGATGATGATGATGATGATGATGTGCTGATCAGGGATGATGATGATGATGATGTGCTGATCAGGGATGATGATGATGATGATGATGATGACGATGATGATGATGTGCTGATCAGGGACGGTTCTGCTGGGTGGAGCTTTCCTGGTTGGATTTTCAGGCCGAGTTAATGCAGCTACCGAACACGTTCAGCAGATGGTAGATCTGGTCGCTACCAACAGTTTTGAGGGAAACAGGACTGGTGATGATGTCATCTTCACTCTGTTATGAGAACTGGGGGAACCAGACATGTTTTCCTGGAGCTTTTCAGTCAGGTTTTCCATTGAACAATACTGAGAACGCGCTGAGCCAGTGCGGAAATGCTGAATAAGGTGAATATGGTGATTAGAAGATTAAACTCTACTGCGGGGTCGGCTTTCTGATGGTGAACTTTCAGTAACATGGAGTGATTTCTGTGTAACATGTGAACGCATGCGACTGAAACATTGTTCCTGCATGTTCCATCTCAGGTGGGCATCCAGGTAAGCTGTGAAGACCTGTTCTCTGACCGTCACTGGCGGGTTTGCCGCGCCTACGCCACGTTCGTCACGCAGAGGACGAGCTCAGGAAACCGAGTAAGTCAGACAGCCGAGTCAAGTCCATGAATGTGCAGTTCATCTTTAACATTTTCTCTTAAAATTCCCGTTATGACGCAAGCAGACGGAGATAAAGGGACATTGATCAGAGACGAGGCCGTGACATGTTCAGCCTGCAGACTACAAAAGTTATTTAACAACTTTTAAATCTTTAAGTAAATCATTCAAACTTGTGAAGCAATTCAGTGAAACGACATCAATGCGTGATAAAATAAATGATGGTGTGAATTTACTTAAAGCAGCATCATCACCATCATCATCATCACGTCTGGCACTGCGGGGTTGCTACATTATTATTTATTAGTTATTACATAATTATATGACATTATCATTATATTATTATTATTAGATATTACACTATTACTACGGTAGTAACAGTGATGGACGAGCCAGCAGACAAATGAAAAAGTTAAGGAATGCAGAGATGATTGGAGGATGTTTTTCAGTCCTATTCCTTTCACAGCTGATGTGGAATAATATTTATATATTTAAAGCTTTTAATTAATCGTAGTGTGTGCGGTAGTGAACCCAATTTCACCCAATATTGCAGAAATGAATGAAAGAAACATCTTCTATAACGCCTTTCATGCATTAAAGCATCATCTCTCTTGGACTGGGGGGTGCGTAGATGAACCAGATGAACCAGTCTTCTCCAGCCTGGTCTCTCCTGGGCTTCGTCCAGGGACGTGTTACAGGCCATCAGGTCGCTGCAGTGCGGAACGCCGAGAGTTACGACCGGTGCAGGACTCTGATGGAACCAGTGCAGGACTCTGATGGAACCAGTGCAGGACTCTGATGGAACCAGTGCAGGACTCTGATGGAACCAGTGCAGGATGGAACCAGTGCAGGACTCTGATGGAACCAGTGCGGGACTCTGATGGAACCAGTGCAGGACTCTGATGGAACCAGTGCGGGACTCTGATGGAACCAGTGCGGGACTCTGATGGAACCAGTGCGGGACTCTGATGGAACCAGTGCGGGACTCTGATGGAACCAGTGCGGGACTCTGATGGAACCAGTGCGGGACTCTGATGGAACCAGTGCAGGACTCTGATGGAACCAGTGCAGGACTCTGATGGAACCAGTGCAGGACTCTGATGGAACCAGTGCAGGACTCTGATGGAACCAGTGCAGGACTCTGATGGAACCAGTGCAGGACTCTGATGGTGAAGCGTCAAGCGGGGCTGCCAGGGTGGTGTTCAGGGGCCAGGTTTCAGCACCATATAGGGGGGGCCTATAATACAGATGCATCTTATACCCTGAGCTCCGTCTGGGGACATCTCAGTGACACCAAGGTTGCTGCGTCTTTTGACTTCTGGTTTCATATCGCCAGTTTTGGATATTGTAGATCATGGATAGACCGATACATGGGCCAGCCGATATTTTAGGCCAATATTTGTGTTTTTTACTGGTATCAGCATCAGTTAATACGTCTGGTGTGTTGGCCAATACGCTCACTGAGCACATTTTACAGACTTTGATAATGATATATATACACACATGTATGTACACACACACATACATACATATATATGTATGTATATATATATATATATATATATATATATATATATATATATATATATATATACATACATATATACAGAATATATTCAAATAACAAGAAACTAAGAAAACTAATGATAAATAAGAATTTACAAAATTATAATTTAGTAAAATAAAATATAGTTTATGTTTTGTGAATGGAACTAATAATTTAAACAAAACTGTCCCAGAACATTAGAGCAACTTTCCCTTTTTTCTTTGGTGTTTTACCCAGAATGAGTTGTTACTTATAAATTCTACGAATTGCTAATTTGTTTTGCTTTTATTGTTTTAAATGTTGCTCTTTCTCTTATCTTTCATCTTTTTTTTCTTTATCTGATTCTATGTCTGTTATACTTTTAATGTTTTGGTTTTTGTTGTTCAGCACTTTGCTCAGTGAAGGCTGTTGTAAAGTGCTGTAGAAATAAAGTTGGCTTGGCTTCCATGAACATGGACCAACATACCTGTCAGCAGGTGCAGACGTCTGATTGGACGTCACAGAAAACACCTGATTGCAGTGATTGTCTCAAAGTGTTGCTCAACATTTTAGCTCCAGAGCCCCATCATGCTTGTTTACTTGTTTTATTTTTTTGTGTCTGTGTTTTAAATATTTCTTTTGAACCACAATTCAAAATCAATGTCAGGATTTTCATCGACTTTTTATTTATTATTACTTTTGTTAATTTCATCTTATTTCACTAAAAGCTGATTTTCTTCCTTCTGTGACTGGGGGGTATGAATAAATAATTTTGAGGACGACTGTAGATATCAGACCTGTACACTCCTGTATCTCCATTTAAAGAAAGCAACGTTAATCATTTCACCACCATTTGGAGGTGGATGCGTGTGAATTGTGCATGCAGTATGTATGCACACTAACGTGATGTTTTCTGCTTCACAGATGACACTCAGGCCTGTCGTTCCTCACACTCAGAAGGAGATGATTGAATACAGCGTAGCAGCTGAGAGGAGGAGGGTCCGAAAGCTACATGATGACATCATCAAAGATTTGCTCTACAGTGGCTCCATCCAGCAGGGTGGGTTGAAGGCATGCTGGAAAGTTGACATTTAGACTGTTTATTTAGTTTATTTTGATGCTGTTTACTTCATAAATATAGATTTATATTTACATGAAATCATATATATGTGTATTAACGTATTAAGAATTAGAACAAGACAACTTGAGAGACTCACAAGGCTTCTGGGACGTCTGGATTAAACCTGCATGTACAGTAGAGTGTCATCAGCATAGAAATGGTCATTTATGAGTTTGTAGCTGCAGCATGTACTGGGATTTGGCACGTTAATGACCGTAAACTACCAAACATGCAACTAACTGGCAAAGTAATATTGAACTAAAACTAATGAAAAAACTAAAATTGAAAAAACATTTTTGTTAGCTGAAATAAAAATGAAAATGACAGTTTTTTTTTTTTAAAAAAGGGTTATTAATTGAAAGTGTGTTGTGTCGTTACAGAACTAGCTAAAACTAACTAGAATTATTGCAAAAACATCATTAGTTTTTAGGGTTGGGAAAAATAGCAATACACTGAAATATTGCAATATTTTCAGATGCAGATTTCATATTGATATTTAAAAATGCGATATTGATCTATTTTAGAATAAAAACTCCCGAGATTTCATCTTTCTCTTACGAAATCTCGCAAAATTTCATGAAAACCCCCAAGATTTTGTCGCTTTGCCACGAAATCTCGCAAGTTTTAAGAAATCTCGCGAGATTTCATTGGTAAAATAGGTCAATACCGCAGACACGAATACAGACAGGAAGCAGAGCTGGACGATACTGAATTTGAGTAATATCCTGATATTTTTATGGCTTGTCATGATACACAATATATATCTCAGTAGTTTACCTTCGCCTTGAATTCATGCTTTGATGCATATTCAATTCAATTCAATTCAACTTTATTTGTATAGCGTCCATTCATGACAGTGTCACCTCAGGGCGCTTAAACAGACAGAAAAATTCAGGTCAGATTCATAATAGCCTAGTTAAGGAAACCAACAGATTGGATCGAATCTTGACTTGACCCGGTCCAATCCCCCATCCTGAGCAAGCACGGAGGGGTGGCGACAGTGGGAAGGAAAACACCCTTTTAACAGGGAGGAAAAACCTCCGGCAGAACCCGGCTCAGGTAGGGCGGCCATCTGCCTCGACCGGCTGGGGGGGAGAAGACAGAAAGGGAGACCAACAAACACTGCAACGTTATCCAGCCAGATCTGCTGAGAGAGGAGAACACAGTTAATGATGCAATACTGTCACAGGTTTCTACATGGAGAGACAGAGATGGTGGGAGAGAGAGAGCCCAGTGCATCATGGATGTCCCGCAGCAGTCTAAACCTATAGCAGCTTAACTAAGGGAAGGCTAGCCATCCCTAACTATAAGATTTATCAAAAAGGAAGGTTTTAAGCCTGATCTTAAAGGTAGAGAGGGTGTCTGCCTCCCGAACCTGAAGTGGTAACTGATTCCATAATAGGGGGCTTGATAGCCAAACGCTCTGCCTCCCATTCTACTCTTAGAGACCCTTGGAACTACCAAAAGGCCTGCAGTCTGAGAGCGAAGTGCTCTGCTTGGAATATCTGGAACTATGAGATCTCTAATATATAATGGAGCTTGGTCATGGAGAGCTTTATATGTGAGAAGAAGAACTTTAAATTCTATCCTGGATTTAACAGGGAGCCAATGAAGAGAAGCTAGAACTGGAGAAATATGATCTCTCCTGCTGGTTCTAGTCAGAACCCTAGCTGCAGCATTCTGGATCAGCTGGAGACTTTTCAAGGCATATTTGGGGCAGCCCAATAATAATGAATTACAGTAATCCAATCTGGAAGTAACAAAAGCATGGACTAGTTTTTCTGCATCGTCCTGAGATAGGATGTTCCTAATTTTAGCAATATTACGTAGGTGAAAGAAGGCGGTTCTAGAAACCTGTTTTATATGGGAGTTGAAAGACAAATCCTGGTCAAAAATGACTCCAAGATTCTTTACTGTGGTGCTGGAAGCCAAATTAATGCCATCCAGATCAACTATAAAGCTAGATAATTTAGTCCTGAGTTTTTCGGGTCCAAAGACTATAACCTCGGTCTGGTCTGAATTTAGAAGCAGAAAGTTCAGGGTCATCCAGGTCTTTATGTCACTAAGACATCTTTGTAATCTAACAAACTGATTGGTTTCATCGGGCTTCATAGATAAGTATATCTGAGTGTCGTCTGCATAACAATGAAAATTTATGCCATGTTGTCTGATGATATTACCCAAAGGAAGCATATATAATGTGAAGAGAATTGGTCCGAGCACAGAACCCTGGGAACTCCATGAGTTACTCTGGTGTGTGATGAAGACTCGTTGTTGACATTAACAAACTGAAATCTATCAGATAAGTATGACTTGAACCAATCTAATGCAGTTCCTCTAATTCCAATAACATGTTCAAGTCTCTGTAGCAGAATGTTGTGATCAATGGTGTCGAATGCAGCACTGAGATCTAACAGGACAAGTATGGACAGGAGTCCTTTATCTGAAGCCATGAGAAGATCATTAGTAACCTTCACCAGTGCCGTCTCTGTGCTATGATGAGCTCTAAAACCAGACTGAAACTTTTCAAACAGATTATTTCTGCTCAGATGGGCACAAAGTTGAGCTGAAACTGTTTTCTCAAGAATTTTAGACATAAAGGGAAGGTTGGATATCGGTCTATAATTAGCTAATTCTCCTGAGTCAAGAGTAGGTTTTTTAAGACACAGAACGTAATCACATTCTGTGTCTACATTAGACATTACTGTTCATACTGCAATAATATTTGCTGATTTTAAACATTCATGCCAAAAGGATGAAATCATAACGAAACAAATTGATCAAAACTTTAATAAACAGTTAAAGCAGTGCAGTGAACATCATGTAATTAAAAAAAGAACAAAAACAAAGTGCCTATGACTACTGTTTTGCCTTTTGGTCAAAGAAACAGATAATTAGTTCATGGTGTGAATTATTTACATTAAAAAAGGGAATAAATAAGTAGATAGTTACTAAAAGTAAATTATTTCGTGCTAAAAAAAAACATTTAAAATGTTTGGATTTCAGATCTAATCATTGTGACACATCTTCTTAAAAAGCTCTTTGTTAAAATGTATGCTCAGTTATGCGAGCGAGTGAGTTGTTTTTTCTCTGACAATGTTGTGAGTTATCAGAGAAACCAGTGAGGAAACAGCTCACGTGTGCACCAAATATGTTCTACACGCGTGAGCCTCAGAAAGCTGAAGTCTTTGTAAGTATTGTGCTGAGTACGTGTGTTAGTTACAGGAGTTAGTTGGCTGAAATTCTTCATCCTCCACTGCTTTATAACTGGTGCTGCTACAGCAGCCTGAGCTCTCAGCCAGAGAAGCTGCTAACGCGGCACATGACGTAGCACGTAGCACACGTAATGTACGCAACCGGAAGCAGTTTATACAGACCGGAAGCAATGCGTGAAGCGGGACTTTAAACAGTTAAACAAAGCATCGATTACTAAAATATTAATCGATCATTTTTTCTCATACAATAATTCGATTAATTGTTTCAGCCCTATTGGGCAATATCGGTATATCAGGTATCGGTAAAAAAAAAGCCAGTGTTGAACATTCCTAGAAAAACACAGTAGGATTCTTTAAGGTGTGATGTGTGTTTGTGTGTCAGGTGACAGCTCAGCCGGCTCTGACGCGGTGGCAGCTGAGAAGACCAAGGTGGAGAGCGTGGAGCTGGTTCTACCTCCACACGCAAATCATCAGGTTATTTATTTACTCCAACTCTGTCTGCAAAGAATGAGCCGAGTTATCAATCAACTAACACGATCTCATTCCTGCTTTTCATGGTTGCTGTTTTTTTATGTCCTGTTAAAGTTTATGTCAAAACTTTGTGAATGTAAACATCAGGGGTTTTATTTCCTGTTGGCTAGTTCAGTTTTTAGTTCACAGAGTTAATGAAATAAAACAAAGCTTTTTTTTTTGTTTAATTTAAGTTTAGTTGACTGTTGTGGTTAGTGCTTTGGTTCGCTGCTGAAGTCCTGTTTGTGTTCAGGTGAATACGTTTGGTGGACAGATCATGGCCTGGATGGTGAACGTCGCTACCATTGCTGCCAGGTACCGTCTCACACTTCTTTATTCTGTAGCTGTTTTTGATGATCACAGTCGATGTGTGGAGAGTTTGCAACAACACACACACTAAACATGCTTCATTTAAACCATTTTAGGTTACAAAGATTTACAATCAGGTTTAACAGAAACGCATTCATACTGTACCTGTGCATGAACACACCTGTACTATGAGATGGATAAACATACCTGGGAAATCTCCCCGTCACCTGGGTTAACCTACCCACACATCACCAGTCCTGGTAACCAGTGCTAGAAGCTGGTTTTCAGCTGTGTGATCCAACCCAGGGTTTTCCATCTGGATCAGGGCGCTCACATAAAGGGGCGGGGCTTGCAGAGTCTGACCAATCACACACATGGAGAACTTAACGCTGCAGAGCAGCCTTCTTTACCAGCAGACAGTTACTCTCCAGAAATATGAAGAATTCACACGGATCATCCAGGCCAGAAGCAACGCTGTTGCCACAGCAACAGCCAGGAAGCAATGCTGGCATTCACACGTGTAAGGCGGAGCTTTCACGCGTTTAACGCGGAGCTTTCACACGTTTCAGGCGGAGGTTCTGCATGTTTAAGATGGAGCTTTCACACGTTAAAGGCGGAGCTTCCACACGTTTAAGGCGGAGCTTTCACGCATTTAAGGCGGAGCTTTAACACGTTAAAGGTGGAGCTTCCACACGTTAAAGGTCGAGCTTCCACACGTTAAAGGCGGAGCTTCCACACGTTAAAGGCGGAGCTTCCACACGTTTAAGGCGGAGCTTTCGCATGTTTAAGATGGAGCTTTGACGCTTTAAAGGCAGAGCTTCTACATGTTTAAGGCGGAGCTTCCACACGTTTAAGGCGGAGCTTTCACACGTTTAAGGCGGAGCTTCCACACGTTAAAGGCGGAGCTTCCACACGTTAAAGGCGGAGCTTTCACACGTTAAAGGCGGAGCTTCCACACGTTAAAGGCGGAGCTTTCACGCGTTAAAGGCAGAGCTTCCACACGTTAAAGGAACGAGCTTCCACACGTTAAAGGCGGAGCTTCCACACGTTAAAGGCGGAGCTTTCACGCGTTAAAGGCAGAGCTTCCACACGTTAAAGGAACGAGCTTCCACACGTTAAAGGCGGAGCTTCCACACGTTAAAGGCGGAGCTTTCACGCGTTAAAGGCAGAGCTTCCACACGTTAAAGGAACGAGCTTCCACACGTTTGAGGCGGAGCTTTTACGCGTTTCAGGCGGAGCTTCCACACGTTAAAGGCGGAGCTTCCACAGGTTAAAGGAGGAGCTCCCACACGTTTAAGGCGGAGCTTTTACGCGTTTCAGGCGGAGGTTCCACACGTTTGAGGCGGAGCTTCCACACGTTTAAAGTGGAGGTTCCACATGTTTGAGGTGGAGCTTCCACATGTTTAAGGTGGAGCTTTCACACGTTTGAGGCGGAGCTTCCACACGTTTGAGGCGGAGCTTCCACACCTTTGAGGCGGAGCTTTTACATTTTATGAGCCTTTCACATGTTTCAGGCAGAGCTTCCACACGTTTAAGGTGGAGCCTTTCACATGTTTAAGGTGGAGCTTTCACACGTTTTAGTCGAAGCTTCCACACAACTGAGGCAGAGCTTCCACACGATTAAGACGGAGCTTCCACACATTTGAGGCGGAGCTTCCACACTTTTAAGGCGGAGCCTTTTACATGTTTAAGGCGGAGCTTCCACACTTTTAAGGCGGAGCCTCTCACATGTTTAAGGCGGAGCTTCCACACGTTAAAGGTGGAACTTCCACACGTTAAAGGTGGAGCTTTCACACGTTTAAGGCGGAGCTTCCACATGTTTGAGGCGGCGCTTCCACACTTTTAAGGCGGAGCCGTTCACATGTTTAAGGCGGAGCTTTCACATGTTTAAGGTGGAGCTTCCACACTTTTAAGGCGGAGCCTTTCACATGTTTAAGGCGGAGCTTCCACATGTTTAAGGCGGAGCTTCCACACTTTTAAGGCGGAGCCTTTCACATGTTTAAGGTGGAGCTTCCACAAGTTTGAGGTTGAGCTTCCACACGTTTAAGGCGGAGCTTCCACACGTTTAAGGCGGAGCTTTCACACGTTTAAGGCGGAGCTTCCACACGTTAAAGGTGGAGCTTTCGCACGTTAAAGGCGGAGCTTTCACACGTTAAAGGTGGAGCTTTCACGCGTTTGAGGCGGAGCTTCCACATGTTTGAGGCGGAGCTTTCACACGTTAAGGCGGAGCTTCAACACGTTTGAGGCGGAGCTTTCACACATTTAAGGCGGAGCTTCCACATGTTTAAGGTGGAGCTTTCACACGTTTGAGGTGACTTTCACAGGTTTGAGGCGGAGCTTCCACACTTTTAAGGCAGAGCTTTCACACGTTTTAGTCGGAGCTTCCACACAACTGAGGCGGAGCTTCCACACGTTTAAGGTGGAGCTTCCACATGTTTGAGGTTGAGCTTCCACACGTTTAAGGCGGAGCTTTCACACGTTTAAGGCTGAGCTTCCACACGTTAAAGGTGGAGCTTTCGCACGTTAAAGGCGGAGCTTTCACACGTTTGAGGCGGAGCTTCCACGCGTTTAAGGCGGAGCTTCCACGCGTTTAAGGCGGAGCTTCCACATGTTAAAGGTGGAGCTTTCGCACGTTAAAGGCGGAGCCTTTCACATGTTTAAGGCGGAGCTTCCACACTTTTAAGGCGGAGCCTTTCACATGTTTAAGGCGGAGCTTCCACACTTTTAAGGCGGAGCCTTTCACATGTTTAAGGCGGAGCTTCCACACTTTTAAGGCGGAGCCTTTCACATGTTTAAGGCGGAGCTTCCACACTTTTAAGGCGGAGCCTTTCACATGTTTAGGCGGAGCTTTCACACGTTTTAGTCGGAGCTTCCACACAACTGAGGCGGAGCTTTCACACGTTTTAGTCTAAGCTTCCACACAACTGAGGCGGAGCTTCCACACGATTAAGGCGGAGCTTCTACACTTTTGAGGCGGAGCTTTCACGCGTTTAAGGCGGAGCTTCCACACTTTTAAGGCGGAGCCTTTCACATGTTTAAGGCGGAGCTTCCACACGTTAAAGGTGGAACTTCCACACGTAAAGGTGGAGCTTTCACACGTTTGGCGGAGCTTCCACACGTTTGAGGCGGCGCTTCCACACTTTTAGGCGGAGCCGTTCACATGTTTAAGGCGGAGCTTTCACATGTTTAAGGTGGAGCTTCCACACTTTTAAGGCGGAGCCTTTCACATGTTTAAGGTGGAGCTTCCACAAGTTTGAGGTTGAGCTTCCACACGTTTAAGGCGGAGCTTCCACACGTTTAAGGCGGAGCTTCCACACTTTTAAGGCGGAGCCTTTCACATGTTTAAGGCGGAGCCTCCACACTTTTAAGGCGGAGCCTTTCACATGTTTAGGCGGAGCTTTCACACGTTTTAGTCGGAGCTTCCACACAACTGAGGCGGAGCTTTCACACGTTTTAGTCGAAGCTTCCACACAACTGAGGCGGAGCTTCCACACGATTAAGGCGGAGCTTCTACACTTTTGAGGCGGAGCTTTCACGCGTTTAAGGCGGAGCTTCCACACTTTTAAGGCGGAGCCTCTCACATGTTTAAGGCGGAGCTTTCACACGTTTGAGGCGGAGCTTTCACACGTTTGAGGCGGAGCTTCCACATGTTTACGGTGGAGCTTTCACACGTTAAAGGCGGAGCTTCCACATGTTTGAGGCGGAGCTTCCACTATTTTAAGGCGGAGCCTTTCACATGTTTAAGGCGGAGCTTCCACACGTTTGAGGCGGAGCTTCCAGACTTTTGAAAGGCGGAGCCTTTCACATGTTAAGGCGGAGCTTTCACGCGTTTAAGGCGGAGCTTTCACAAGTTTTAGTCGGAGCTTCCACACAATTGAGGCGGAGCTTCCACACTTTTAACATGGATCTTCCACACGTTGAAGATGGAGCTTCCACACGTTTGAGGTGGAGCTTCCACACGTTTAAGTCGGAGCTTTCACAGGTTTAAGGCGGAGCTTCCACACAATTGAGGCGGAGCTTCAACATGTTTGAGGCGAAGCTTCCACATGTTTGAGGCGGAGCTTCCACACGTTTAAGGAGGAGCTTCGACATGTTTGAGGCTGAGCTTCCACACGTTTAAGGAGGAGCTTTCACACATTTAAGGCAGAGCTTCCACACGTTTGAGGCGGACCTTCCACACGTTTAAGGTGGAGCTTTCACACGTTTGAGGCGGAGCTTCCACACGTTTGAGGCGGAGCTTCCACACGTTTGAGGCGGAGCTTCCACATCTTTGAGGCGGAGCTTTTACATGTTTGAGACGGAGCTTTTACATGTATGAGACGGAGCTTTCAAACGTCTGAGGTGGAGCTCCACAGGTTTGAGGCGGAGCTTCCACACGTTTGAGGCGGAGTTCCACATCTTTGAGGCGGAGCTTTTACATGTTTGAGACGGAGCTTTTACATGTATGAGACGGAGCTTTCAAACGTCTGAGGTGGAGCTCCACACGTTTGAGGTGGAGCTTCCACATATTTGAGGTGGAGCTTCCACATGTTTGTAGTGGAGCTTTCAAACGTTTAAGGTGGAGCTTCCAGATGTTTGAGGCAGAGCTTCCCCCCAAAAAAATGGAAAAAAAAAGAAAAATGCTCCAAGAGATTCCAGTAATCTTCTGACTAGAATTGATGGGATGTATCGCACCGTGAGCTTTAATGAGATGCTTTGTTCAGGAAGAAGAAACTCTTCCTCTTTGACTTCTTTATTCTTTCTTCCCAATCCAGCCGTCTGTGTCAGGCTCATCCGACTCTCCGGACCATCGACATGTTCACTTTCCGAGGACCCTCCCAGGTCGGAGACCGGCTGCTGCTGCGGGCTATCATCAACAACGCCTTCAAGAACAGGTGAGCATCTCCAGAAAATAACTGGGAGAGGGGGGGTCATGAGAAAACAGTGATGTAAATGGATCTGATCTCTTCCTTGCAGCATGGAGGTGGGGGTCCGTGCCGAGGCCTACCAGGGGGAGGGGCCAAACCGACACATTAACTCTGCCTTCATGACCTTCGAGGTGCTCGACCATAGCGGGAAGCTACGTACGCTACCACGGATACGACCAGAACCCCTGGTGCGTTGGCTGGTGATGTGTAGAATATTGAATAACTTAATCATTCTGGTTTTGTTTTTAACTGGGTTGTCAGAAAGTGTCATTATCCACGCCTCCGTTCTGCCGGGACGCCTCGGGTCCTGGAACTCCTGTCCCTGTTGTTTGTGTCACTCACCTAAACAGTAGGTGAGTCCCTCCCGGATGACCGAGCTCCTCACACTATCTCTAAGGGAGAGCCCGGTACATCGGGGGCAGTACCTCTGGACTGGCAGACTGGGGTGGTGGTCCCCCTCTTCAAGGGGATCGGAGGGTGTGTTCCAACTTCAGGGGATCACACTTCTCAGCCTCCCTGGTAAAGTCTATTCAGGGGTCCTGGAGAGGAGGGTCCATCGGATAGTCGAACCTCGGATTGAGGAGGAGCAGTGTGGTGTTCGTCCTGGTCGTGGAACAGTGGACCAGCTCTACACCCTCTTCGGGATCCTGGAGGGGGCATGGGAGTTTGCCCAACCAGTCTACATGTGCTTTGTGGACTTGGAGAAGGCGTTCGATCGTGTCCCCCGGGGATTCCTGTGGGGGGTGCTCCGGGAGTACGGGGTGCCGGACCCCCTTGTTAGAGCTGTCCGGTCCCTGTACGACCGGTGCCAGAGCTTGGTCCGTATTTCCGGCAGTAGGTCAGAGCCATTCCCGGGGTGAGGGTTAGACTCCGCCAGGGCTGCCCTTTGTCACCAATCCTGTTCAGAACTTTTACGGACAGGATTTCTAGGCGCAGCCGAGGTGTTGAGGGGATCCGGTTTGGTGGCCTCAGGATCGGGTCTCTGCTATTTGCAGATGACGTGGTTCTGTTGGCGTCATCGGGCCGTGATCTCCAGCTCTCGCTGGGGCGATTTGCAGCCGAGTGTGACGCGGCCGGGATGAGAATCAGCACCTCCAAATCCGAGACCATGGTCCTCGCCCGGAAAAGGGTGGAGTGTCCTCTCCGGGTTGGGAGTGAGGTCCTGCCCCAGGTGGAGGAGTTTAAGTATCTCTGGGTCTTGTTCACGAGTGAGGGAAAAATGGAACGGGAGATGGACAGACGGATCGGTGCGGCGTCTGCAGTGATGCGGACTCTGCATCGGTCCGTCGTGGTGAAGAAGGAGCTGAGCCAAAAGGCGAAGCTCTCGATTTACCGGTCCATCTATGTTCCTACCCTCACCTATGGCCATGAGCTGTGGGTCATGACCGAAAGAACAAGATCGTGGGTACAAGCGGCCGAAATGAGTTTCCTCTGCAGGGGGGCCGGGCTCTCCCTTAGAGATAGGGGGAGGAGCTCGGTCATCCGGGAGGGACTCAAAGTAGAGCTGCTGCTCCTCCGTATAGAGGACCAGATGAGGTGGCTCGGCCATCTGCAGGATCCTCCTGGACGCCTCCCTGTGAGGTGTTCCAGGCACGTCCTACCGGGACCAGACCCCGGGGACCCAGGACACGCTGAGGGACTACGCTCCCGGCTGCCTGGCGCCCGATCCCCGTAGCTGGCGGCTGTGGCCGGGGTGAGGGGTCGGCCCCTCTAGCACTCCCCCCCCCATCCCAAACAAGCGGACCAAACATTACTGCTGAGCAAGCAAAGCTGACAGTTTTCTATGTTGATGTAGAAGTTCAGGTTGGAGTCTTCAACAATCAAACTGCTATTTATTAGTTAGTTTTTTATCCCCAAAGGCCTCGTTTACAGTATATAGAAAGGATTTCTATACTTCTGGAGTATAGAAATCGGTGAGTCTCAGCTGACCTTGACTAGAATTACATGCCATCAAAATTCAGGTTAAGGTCGATATTCCGGTTCCTGAAAGATTAGGAATAACCATTTAACCTGTTAACATGTGTGAGCAGAAAGTTACTCCTGTATACATGATAATTGCATCAACTGGAATATCCTGACCCAGCTGGCTGGACTGCAGTCCGAAGCCGACAGCAGTTCTTTGCTGGCGCTGCTGTGCTGGTACTGACCCACCAGCAGTACTGACACCATTGCGGGTCATAGAAGGAGAGAGAGTGCGGTGGAGATGAGGAGTGGAGCTGGAGCCGTGCACCATCCACGCTTCCCGTTTCCACCAGAGCGTCCCAGGCACTTACAGTTGTGTGAAAAAGTGTTTGCCTCTTTCCTGATTTCTTTTTTTTTTTGCATGTTTGTCACACTTAAATGTTTCAGATCATCAAACAAATTTAAATGTGAGTCAAAGATAACACAAGTAAACAGAAAATGCAGTTTTTAAATGAAGATTTTTATTAGTTGGGGGGAAAAAAAATCCAAACCATTGAGTCCAAACCATCCATTGAGTTCTCTAATGAACATCTTCCTTGTATTGTATTTCGCTGAGTCGTGTTACTACAGCGTGTAACAGGACTAAAGGCACTTTGATAAAACATTTTGATTTGACTTGATAAAGAAAGTGGAGTCATAATCTGGATGTTCATTCATCATCTTGGTCATGAAGAGGTGTGAAAGCCTCGCTGATCAAAGATCGGGACTATAAACCTGATTAATGTAAAACAACACACGGCCACTCTTCAGCCCGCTGGGGGAGCGACCTTTGAGTTCACCGACACAGATCTTATCGAGCTTCAACTTCAATGTGTTGGAGACGTGCTTAGAGGAGATCTGCTGCAGGTTAACGACGTTTGATTTAGATCAAGAGATAAACAAAAGGTCAAAGGTCACTTTATTGGTACCCGAAGGTAGATTAGTGTTGCAGTAACAGGAGATAGGCCATCGTTTTTACAAAGCAGGACACGATGAAACCAATAAAAACATCAAAAGTTCACACTACTGAATTTCCACCCGGTGATGTCACCTGATGTCCAAGACTGGATCCAGAATCTTGAGGTTTTGCGTCTTGAAATATTAGAAGAAAGAGCCAGAAAGAAACTAATTAAGTTATTTACCTCCTCTGTCTGTGTTTTTCTTTCATTTCTAGGAAGGCGAGCGGAGGTTCCAAGAGGCAATAGCCAGGAAAAAAATCAGACTGGACAGGTGAAATGCTTCACTCCAATAAACAGGAAATACTTTACTTAAAGGCTACAAGTTTAATTTCTCCCCTCCAGTTGATGGCCTAACACTCTTACTCAGTTAGCATTAGCAACATTACAGAACCGTTAACCATTAATTAGGGTTAGCAAATGTTTAAGTTCCATGTCCAGGAGGAAAGCAGCAACCTCCACGGGGCTTTTGGGCCTCTTTGCTACCTGCACCCTCATCCTGCTTCCTTTTTTATCTGCTCGAATGAGAAATGTAGGAAGATGGCAATCAGGCTAGCAACTCCGGCGTGAACGCCGAAGAATCCCAACACTGGCGTGGTAATCAGATGTAAATAATTACTTTTTAGACTCGTCAAAATTGATAAAAAAAAAAAACCCAACAAAAAACAAAAAAAAAAACAGTTATTTATATGCTACAAAAATTTGGAGAGTAAAATTCATTCTTTTATTCTGCAGCCCTCTAGATGTTCTGTGATGTAATATTACTATTTTTCAACTATTGCTTTGATGAAAAGTTGTAGCCATCACCTTTAAAGATAGATTTGTGTTGATAGTGTGGGATTCGTCTGTTTGAACTAAACATGAAAGGAAGGAGAGAAAGTTTTAAAGTTATACAGCCAAGTGGTGAGAGGTGTGACACTAATCTCAAACAAGTTCAACTGTGTTAATATGGTTTCTTTCCATCAGAGACGACTTTCTGTTTGTGTTTCAGGAGGTACATCATTTCCCGCAAGCAGAGTGAGGTTCCTCTGTCGGTTCCCTGGGACCCAAGGAACCAGGTGAGGTCTAGAATGTCATGTTTAGTGTCTATAAGGTCATGATGAGAATCTCCTGTTCCCCCAATCTCCTGTTCCACCTCGTCCGAGATGAGAATCTCCTGTTCCAGCACATCATGATGAGAATCTCCCGTTCCACCTCATCATGAGGAGAATCTCAAGTTCCACCTCATCGTGATGAGAATCTCTCGTTCCACCTCATCGTGATGAGAATCTCTCGTTCCACCTAATCGTAATGAGAACCTCCTAGTCCGCCTCATTGTAATGAGAATCTCCAGTTCCACCTCATGGTAATGATAATCTCCTGTTCCACCTCGTCCGAGATGAGAATCTCCTGTTCCAGCACATCATGATGAGAATCTCCTGTTCCACCTCATCGTGATGAGAATCTCAAGTTCCACCTCATCGTGATGAGAATCTCTCGTTCCACCTCATCGTGATGAAAATCTCTCGTTCCACCTAATCGTAATGAGAATCTCCAAGTCCGCCTCATTGTAATGAGAATCTCCAGTTCCACCTAATCGTAATGAGAATCTCCAAGTCCACCTCATTGTAATGAGAATCTCCAGTTCCACCTCATGGTAATGAGAATCTCCCTTTCCACCTCATCATGATGAGAATCTCCTGTTCCACCTCATCGTGATGAGAATCTCTCGTTCCACCTCATCGTGATGAGAATCTCTCGTTCCACCTCATCATGATGAGAATCTCCCTTTCCACCTCATCGTGATGAGAATCTCTCGTTCCACCTCATCGTGATGAGAATCTCCTTTCCACCTCATCGTGATGAGAATCTCTCGTTCCACCTCATCGTGATGAGAATCTCTCGTTCCACCTCATCGTGATGAGAATCTCCCTTTCCACCTCATCGTGATGAGAATCTCTCGTTCCACCTCATCATGATGAGAATCTCTCGTTCCACCTCATCGTGATGAGAATCTCTCGTTCCACCTCATCGTGATGAGAATCTCCAAGTCCGCCTCATTGTAATGAGAATCTCCAAGTCCGCCTCATTGTAATGAGAATCTCCAGTTCCACCTAATCGTAATGAGAATCTCCAAGTCCACCTCATTGTAATGAGAATCTCCAGTTCCACCTCATGGTAATGAGAATCTCCCTTTCCACCTCATCGTGATGAGAATCTCTCGTTCCACCTCATCGTGATGAGAATCTCTCGTTCCACCTCATCGTGATGAGAATCTCTCGTTCCACCTCATCATTATGAGAATCTCTCGTTCCACCTCATCGTGATGAGAATCTCTCGTTCCACCTCATCGTGATGAGAATCTCTCGTTCCACCTCATCGTGATGAGAATCTCTCGTTCCACCTCATCGTGATGAGAATCTCCCTTTCCACCTCATCGTGATGAGAATCTCTCGTTCCACCTCATCGTGATGAGAATCTCTCGTTCCACCTCATCATGATGAGAATCTCTCGTTCCACCTCATCGTGATGAGAATCTCCCGTTCCACCTCATCGTGATGAGAATCTCTCGTTCCACCTCATCGTGATGAGAATCTCCCTTTTCACCTCATCGTGATGAGAATCTCAAGTTCCACCTCATCGTGATGAGAATCTCCTCATCCCAAAGCTTATCTGTTGGACTGAGATCTGGTGACAGTGGAGGGAGTGTAAAGTGAACTCGTAATGTTCCAGAAAACAGTTTGTTTCATTTCAATTTAACATCAGTCCTCACACAACAGACAAGTTTGAGTCTGATATCAGAATCTGATAGGCTACCACCATCATATGATACAGAAACTAGAATCCGATAGGCTACCACCATCATATGATACAGAAACTAGAATCCGATAGGCTACCACCATCATATGATACAGAAACTAGAATCCGATAGGCTACCACCATCATGTGATACAGATGCTGGTATCTGATAGGCTACCACCATCATGTGGTACAGAAGCTGGAATCCGATAGGCTACCACCATTATGTGATACAGATGCTGGAATCTGATAGGCTACCACCATCATGTGATACAGAAGCTGGAATCTGATAGGCTACCACCATCATGTGATACAGAAGCTGGAATCTGATAGGCTACCACCATCATGTGGTACAGAAGCTAGAATCTGATAGGCTACCACCATCATTTGATACAGAAGCTGGAATCTGATAGGCTACCACCATCATGTGGTACAGAAGCTAGAATCTGATAGGCTACCACCATCATTTGATACAGAAGCTGGAATCTGATAGGCTACCACCATCATGTGGTACAGAAGCTAGAATCTGATAGGCTACCACCATCATGTGATACAGAAGCTGGAATCTGATAGGCTACCACCATCATGTGATACAGAAGCTAGAATCTGATAGGCTACCACCATCATGTGGTACAGAAGCTGGAATCTGATAGGCTACCACCATCATGTGGTACAGAAGCTAGAATCTGATAGGCTACCACCATCATGTGATACAGAAGCTAGAATCTGATAGGCTACCACCATCATGTGGTACAGAAGCTGGAATCTGATAGGCTACCACCATCATGTGATACAGATGCTGGAATCTGATAGGCTACCACCATCATGTGGTACAGATGCTGGAATCTGATAGGCTACCACCATCATGTGGTACAGAAGCTAGAATCTGATAGGCTACCACCATCATGTGGTACAGAAGCTGGAATCTGATAGGCTACCACCATCATGTGATACAGATGCTGGAATCTGATAGGCTACCACCATCATGTGGTACAGATGCTGGAATCTGATAGGCTACCACCATCATGTGATACAGACGCTGGAATCTGATAGGCTACCACCATCATGTGATACAGACGCTGGAATGTGATAGGCTCCCACCATCATGTGGTACAGGAGCTAGAATCTGGCTGCTGTCACACATAATTTTTTTTTCTAAGATTCTTATAAGTGAAGACAAATTGCATGTTTGTATCTGTACAGTGGTATGGCGATACTAAAAAAAGTATCGATTCCGACATTTTTTCTGGCTGGTATCGAAGTATCCACTCTAGGGCATCGATGTGCCCGTCACTAGCTGACATGAATTTTGTCTGAGGTTCAGGTGAGGAGCTCAAACGTGGCTGGGCTGAGACCCCAGAACAGACCTAAGACTTGCTTTGGACTCCATATGTCCCTTCAGTCTTGGAAACACCTCAGTATCCTCCAGGAGGAGCTGGAGTGTTGCTGAGGAGGGGGAGGTATGGGACCTCCACAAGCTGACCTCAGAGAGGTGGAAGGAAATGGATGGATGGAAGCTGTCTTCATAAAGTCATGAAAAAACAGTTTCATATATCAGGACAGAATAAAAATCATTAAAATCAGGTTAAAATGGCCTCAGAACATCTCATCACAACGTTGGACGAACAAAGTTCCTCCAACAATATGAGACTGATGACATCATACAGGAAATGATGTCATCTTATTTCTGCTGAAGTAGCTTCTACAATCTGCTGTGTGTGTGTGCAGGTGTATCTCAGCTACAACAACGTCTCCGCTCTGAAGATGCTGGCAGCGAAGAACAACTGGCGTCTCAGCACTGAAAGAGATGAGGTCAGAGCTTTGACTTTCCATTGTCCGAGTGTTAGAGGAAGCGAAGCCTGATGTTCGTGTCCGTGCTTCGCAGGTCCGTCTTTACACGCTAGAGCAGAAGTCCATGTTGAGCTTCAGGGTGGAAGTAGAAGTGGACGTTCCTGCTGACCGAGCCTTCTACCTGCTGGCTGAACTGAAGAACAGGACCAGCTGGGACACGCATTATAAGTAATGCTCACACACACGTTTGTTTTCATATCCCTGTGGGGTACATCCATTGACATAATGCGTTCCCTAGCCCCTAACCCTAAACCTAACGCCCATAACTGATTGCCTAAACCTAACCCTTGTCCTAATCCTAACCAAAACCTAATTGTAACTTAATCTCTAAAACCTAATTTTGACCCTCAAAATGTGTGTGGACTGGAAAAATGTTCCCATGAGGGCATGACGTCCCCACGGTGATGGTAAAATATGGAAAATGGACCCCACAATGTTGCATAAACACGCCTAGACACACACGCACGCACGCACGCACACACACACACACACGCACGCACGCACACACACACAGAGGAAGTCTTTATTTATGCGTGAAAAAACAACCTTAAAGGGACTTGAGAATTGTGTTGATTTGTGTGTGTGTGTGTTTTTTTTAAACAAACAGTATATGCCATTTATGTGTGTGTTGTTGTTGTTCGGTCTATATCAGGGTTCCCTCAATTTTCTTGAAGTTATTTTCCAGGACTTTTCCAGGATATTTTCAGGACTTTTCCAGTTGCTACAGTACGAGTCAAGGTGTCACCACATAGACTAATAACTTCCACCCCTAAAATTTGAGCTTTTATTTTAGTTATGATGTAGAAACGAAGCAGAAACGAAGCAGCTACGAAACAGAAACGAGGAAGAGTTGAAGAAGAGACGAAGCAAACATGAAGCGGCAAACATGAAGCGGCAATGAAGAAGCGACGAAGCAGAAGGAAAAAGAATAATTTTCCAGGACATTTTACCAATTTTCCATGTGTTTTGCATGACTGGAAAAATGTTCAATCATTTTCCAGGTTTTCCAGGACGCGTGGGAACCATTTATGTTTCTTTTTTTGTAATTGCAGAGGAATGTGTATTTTTGCCAGTATGGCTGTGAAATGGGCAGTAAACTCTGTTCTAAGTGGTCTTAAAAAATCTTAAATTTACCTTGTAAAAACTTGTGGCAACCTTAAATCAATCACTCAAATAGTTGGCTGCAGTTGATTTTAAGTAATATTGTAAAACAAAAATGCTCCTTGAAAACATCCACCCACACTTTCGAAGTAGGTTAGAGGTCAGAATCTGATGCTGCATCAAAGCAGAAGGATGATGGGAAAGGCTGGTGGGCTTGGAAAAGGCTGAGTTGGAGGAAGGGTGAAGTGTAGTCTGGAGGAAGGATGACAGAAAATGCAAGATTTTAATTTCAAACGTGACTGATTGGATGGATGAGAGAGGAAGCAGGACGTTTCAGACCGGAGCAGTGAAATCAGGTTTGGCTCGAGCAGCCTGAACTAAAGACAGAAAACATGAAAAGCTCACAGCTCTGAAGCTCGGTGGTGGAAGGCTGATGATCGGGGCCTGTTTTTGGATGTAGGATCTGAGCAGTTATTGAGTCATCTGTAAATGGAATCCTAAAATATCCTAAAGGAGGATCCTTCTGGCTCAGATTTTAACGGTTTAGTTTGACTTTGTTCATTTTTAAGTCTGAAAGAGATTAAAAAAAACGTTATTTTATTTTCAGTAAACAGTTTTTAACCTAGTCTCCTCGATTTGTGTCCAAAACCAGGAAGTGTGAGCTGATCCACCGCGTGGATGAGGATGACTTCATTTACCGGGTGGTGACTCCATCGGTGCATCAAGGTGCCGGCTCCCCGACCTCAGCCAATCAGGGCGAAGGGCTTCTCCAGGATTTCATTTTGTTGGCGTCTAAACGGAAGCCGTGTGGCAGCGGGTCGGTGGCGTCTGGAAGTTTCTGATCCGTCTGTGTCCTGCAGGATTTACAGATCTTTTTAACTTTGTTCTCTTCAGAGATCCGTACGTCATCGCGCTGCGTTCAGTGACCCTCCCCACTCATCCTCCGTTTGAGGAGTATAACAGAGGAGAGGTTCTCTGTGCTGGATTTACTATTCTGGAGACTGAAAACAACACCTCCCTGGTCAGATGAAGAACTTTTTCAGACTTTTTAACATCTTATCTTAACAAACTCTGACCGCTATCATTCTGTTTCTCTGTTCAGATCAGTTACTACAACCAGGCGTCTCCAGAGGTGCTTCCCTACATCTCCACAGATATCGCCGGCCTGTCGTCCTCCTTCTATCATACCTTCTGCTCCTGCAGCCGCTACCTGACCAGAAACAAACGGCAGTCGGATTCTGAGGAGAAGGAGCCCAGCAGTCCCAGCTCGCCATCGAAGGCGCTGCACAGCACCCAGCTGTGAACGCCACGCAGCCGTTCAGACCAGTTAGCAGAGACGAACCAGTCTGCTGTTTACAACGCAGGATCAACCACAGTTTACTTCCCAGACAAAAAGATGCATGAAAAACATCGTTTTGGAAATACAGTTGTCCTTGAAAGTTTACATACTCTCCTATTAAATAAAAGGCTAAAATCACAATAGTTATTCAAATAACATGAAACTGAAAAAAGTAATGATAAATTAAAATTTCCTAAATTATAATTATATAAAATTAAATATAGAATTAGATTTTTTGTTTTTTAAAAAATATAAAAAAAAAAACAAACTAACAAAAACATCACAGACAAATTAAAGCACCTTGTTTTAATGGAACAATTTTGTTCATGAACTATGGGCCAAAATACCTGTCAGCAGGTGCAGACGTCTGATTGGACGCTACAGAAAACACCTGATTGCAGTGATTATATCAAAGCGTTGCTCAATAAAATTTTAGCTCAGGAGCCCCATCATGTTGTTTACTTGTTTTATTTTTTGTTTGTTTTTAAGGTTTTTGTTGAACCTCAATACAAAATCAATGTTACGATGTTCATAAAATTTTTATTTGTTATTACTTTTGTCCATTTCAACTTATTTCACTGACAGATGATTTTTTCTCTGTCTTTAATGGGAGAGTATGTAAACTGTAAAGCACTCAACTTTGTTTATAGAGCCCTTTAAAACAACCACAGCTGGAACAAAGTGCTGTAAATGACAGGCAAATAGTTAAAACAACAAAACATTTTAAAAGACTAAAACTTTTAAAAAATAAATAACTAAAAATTATTGAAAACAAATGGAACCAGAAGCTCAACTTATTGACGCTCAACTTGAGTTGACCAGCTCAACTTATTCCCTGTGTCATTTCACTGACAGGTGTTTGTCGAATCCAAAATCCAAAATCCCCGTAAACCTCAAGACTTCCTCGATTTTTTTTTTGTTATACTTGTATGATCCTTGAGGGGAAATTAGGGCTCTGCATTTCACCATCTCTGTACTGTGAGTATCAGAGAGCAGTGGGCTGCTACTTAAAGCGCCCGGGGAGCAGTTGGTGGGGGGTTAAAGACCTTGCTCAGGGGTCCACAGTGGTTCACCCAGGAGTCGAGTCGGGGGATCGAACACGGGTCTTCTGCGCCCAAGCCCACGACGCTACCACTGGGCTATCCACTCCCCTAAAAGACCTATTTAAAGGTCCAGTGTTACCGACATCTAGTGGTAAAGATGTTCCCAGCAAGTTGTGAATGTACGGTGGCCAACGGGCCAAACTTCTTCCAAATATAAACGTGTTTTCATGTATGAGTGGAGCCAGTGGCTGCGATGACTGCACCACAGGGAACGATATTAATCTCTACTTTATGACCATGCCGTGTTCTTTCCACTTCCGGATGATGGTCCCAATGGTGCTCACTGGAACTTTCACAAGTTTACAAATGCACCTGGAACCAATGCCTTCAGTGTGTTTGCAATGATAAGGTTGTGTAGGTCTTTAGACAGCTCTTTGCTTTTACCCATCATGCAATGCTTCTTGTCTGACACCTTGGTGATGAGAAACCTTTTTAAAGGCATCAATCAGGACTAAAGCAGCTGATATTACTTTGCTCTGATAGAGGACAGGATTACTTTCTAAAAACTGACAGACTCCAGCTGCTTTCTTGGCTTTCAGATCTTTTTGTCTCCATTTCTTCATGTGTTCAATACTTATTCCCTGTGTCATTTCACTATATTACACATAACTTCATTTATGGACATAAATGTTAGGATTTCTTTGTATGTGTGCATTACTTGGGTTGTTGCCGACATCTGGTGAAAATTTCATGTCAATAGCTCTACTAGAAATATATTTTCTGAGAAAAAAATTGACGTGTTCAATACTTTTTTCACAAGCTGTAGCTGTGGAGTCTGCAGTTGCTAGGCAACAGGAGTGGGGCGCTATGAGAAATTCTGGTTGGCTTGGATGTCCCGTTTTAGCAGCCTACTGTTTCAGGAGACTGCTTAGGAGTGTGCAGACAGGGACACTCTGTAGTCCAAGTCCACACTGAAGTATGCAGATCAAATGAGACGGTTACCTGTAGATGGTTCATTCTGAGAAATAAAAACATGACGGTTGTTTTAGTAAAGAGATTAGAAAAACAGTTTAATGTCATTAATCTTTTGGTTTTCTTCCACAGCTTAAATGACTAATTATTATGACTTTAGAGATTATTGATGGCGACCAGTCTTTCAGACTTTCTATTCTGCCAGCCTCCCTCATCTTAATAGCGATGATGATGATGAAGATGGTGATGGTGTGTGTGCAGTAGTTGGATGAGAGTGGCCAGTATACACGATATCATTTTCACATTTTATGTCGCATTTGTGTGTGGACGTCCGTAAGGAAAATGAAAGTTTGTTTGCAGCGTGAGGGCTTTTTACAGCAGGTTTAGTTTTTATTTTAAACCTGCAGTTAAGAACAAAAATGGCCGTAATGCTGATGATTTTACTGTTTACACTAAAGATAATGTGCTGTAACACTACTGTTCTCTCAGATGCTGAGTAATGAACCATCTTTACAGTCCTGACTTTATTTACATCACTGGTTCAACACAAATGTTGTTCTCAGCTCCTGAAGATGGATTTAGTCTCATTTCGAAGACAAATAAATAAATGGACAGATGCCTTCACCCAAATGTTTGATAAATTGTCGGTGATTTATTTTTACTTTTCTTTGGCAGTTTGTTTTCATTAAAGTACTTTGGATATATTCAGTTCCCCTGGGACGCTCCTGGGGGCCCTCCCACACCCTCCAATTAACCATAACATACCTCCATAACATTATATCAAATAGGAGGGAAGGGGTGAGGTCTTCGCGGGGCCCCCCCTGCCGCCCTCCCGCCCTTACCCCCTAATCTTACCCTTCACCACTCTTGCACGCCTCGTTACACAGTCCTACCCGCCTGCCTCCAACTCCCAGGCCAGGGCCAATGGCCCCTGCCACGTAAACTTGCCCTACTCGGGAATACTGTCTTGGGAATCCTCCTCCATGGGTCCGGCGGGAGGGGGTGGGGGGGGGGGACGTGTTGGGGGGTGGGCGTGGGGGCCTGTTCCGGCCCGGGCCTTCCCCCCCTGCCCGCCGCTTGACAACAAGGGAGAAAAAAAAAAAATAAATAAGAAAAAAAAATAAGAAAAGAAAGAAGGAAATATAGAGAAAGAAAAGAAGGTGGGAAGGAGAAAAAGGAAAAGGAGAGGAAGAAGGAAGGGGGAAGGGGGGGAGGATAAGGGTGGTATAGGGATATAGTAGGGAGAAGGGAAGGAGGTGAGGGGAGAGAAAGAGGAAAGGAGAGGGGGGGAAGGAGAAGAAAGGGGGGGGGCAAGAAGTAATAGGGGTAGTAGGGGGTGGAGGGAAATGTGGGGGGGGGGGGGGGAGGGGGGGGGGAGGGAGTGGGGGGGGAGTGTAGGTGTGTGGGAGGGGGGGATGAGAGGGAGAGGGGAGGAGGGGGTGAGGGAGGAAGGGAGGGGAAGAGGAGGGAGGAGGGGGGGGGGAGGGGAAAGAAGGGGGGTGTGAGAGGTGGGAGAAGGTGTGTGTGTGGGTGTGTAAGGGGGGGGTAGGGGAGAGGGGTAGGGGGGGGGTGGGGGGGGGGGTCGGGGGTTGTTTTTTGGGCATTGTGCCGTGGATTTTGGTTGGTGTGGTTTTGCGTTGGGTTGGTGGTGGGGTGGGTGCTGGGGGGTTTGGTTGGGGGTTGGTTTTTGGTTTTTGGCTTTGGGGGTTGCGGGGGGGTGTGTGCTGTGTGTTTTTTTTCTTTTGTGGTGTGGTTTTGGTGGTTTGTTTTCTTTAGTTGCTTGGTCTTGGCGGTGGATGTGTTACCTTCTAGTCTTTCTCTTTGTGTTTGGGGAGATTTTGTGGGTGTGTGTTGTGGTGGGGGGGTGGGGTGGGAGGTGGTGGGGGTGGTGGCGCCCTGGTGGGGGGGGTGGGGTGTTGGGGGGGTGGTGTGGGGGGCCCTGGGCGGCGCCTGGGGGTGGGGTCGGGCTTCCCTTCGTTTTGGGTTTCGGTGGGGCCGCCCGGGGCGGGGGGGGGGGGCCGGCCCCTCGGCGCTTGGGCCCGGGGGCCGGCTCCGCCCCTCCGGGGGACGCCCGCCCCCCGGTGGGGGCGGCCGCTGCCCGTCTTGGGCCCGTGGGGCCCGGGCCTCTGCCTGGGGGGGGCCCCCGCTGGGGCCGCCTCTTCCCCCCCTTCAGGATGCTTCTCCTCTCTTTGGGGGGGGGTCCGCTTTTTTGTCCTCCTGGTGGTCTGTGCCTGGGTGGGGCGGTTGCCGGGCTGGCTTCCTCCCCCCTCGCGAGCCGACTGCGCCTCCACTGCTTTATCTTCTCGCCTTTCACCCTATTTTTTACCTTTTTATTCTTACTCACCATTTCATTCCATTTCCCTATCTTTTCCTCCCTCCTCTTCCCCTTCCCATTTCCTGGCTTTCCCTTTCCTCTCCTCTTCTTTTCTTTGTTTTTTTTGTTTGTTTTTGTTTTTTTTTATATTTTTTCCTTTTTTTTTTTTTTTTTTGCATTTCAGGTTTTAAGTACCTTGATCTATTTATTTTTTTTTTCCTCTCTTTTTTTTTTTTTTTGGAAGTGTATTGGATTGATAGATATATTTTTAAATTAATTAATAAAATTATTAAATTTATTTTATTTACTTTTCTTTTTTTATTTCTCTCCTTTTTAAAAAAAAATTTTTAAAAAAAAAAAAAATTATTTTTTTTTTTTTTTTTTTTTTTTTTGGACAGAACAAGTTAAAAAAAAAAAAAAAAAATACTTTACACAATAAATACACATCATTGTGTATTGGAATTGTCCAAACTAATACAGTTGAGCATAAACACAACACATTTTTGATAATAACTTTCCTTATTTATAACTCTGTCCAGTTTTCACCATATTGTCATCAATATACATAGAGTTTTAATTCCGGCCTAATTTCTTTAAAGAAAAAATCTTGTAATGGTCCTGAGTTTCATTCCTCAGGCTTCCAGTCAAACCTTCCTCTGGATATTTCCATGTTTTAGTCTACAGAAAAACTACAAATATCCACACTCCTTTTTTTGAAACATAAATTTCCTGTTTGAAATGTCGTTATCTTTTTAGAACAACACTGACCATCGTGTCATTTAACTAAGGGGATGAATTTTGGACAGAACCTGCTATGAATAATAAGCCTGTGGAAACAAATTTCCCATTGGGGACATAAATCCATTCGTCCGTCCGTCCATCCATTTCAACCCATTCTTCTAAGCAGGCGGTCACAAATCCAGAGACGACACAAGCCGACAGAAAATTGTGTTCTTGAACCAACAATGTGTCCTGATCTCATGTCCTTCACGAATTTAAAGATGTAGAAAACAGAATAAAAGCCATCCAGCCATGTTCTGTTCGCTTATCCAGTTCAGGGTGGCGGGGGTTGCTGGAGTCTATCCCAGCTATTCCCAGCAGGGTTCCCACGCATCCTGGAAAACCTGCAAACTGATTGAACATTTTTCCAGTCATGGAAAATGAGAAAAAGTGCAAAATGTCCTGAAAAGCTTGAGTTGCCCTGGAAAATTATTTTTCCTCCCTCTGCTTCGTAGCTGCTTCGTTGCTGCTTCGTCATTGTTTCGTTTCTGCTTCGTCGTCGTGTCTCTGCTTCATGTCTGCTTTGTGTCTGCTTCATCATTGTTTCATCTCTGTTTCATCTCTGCTTCGTTGCTGAACAAAACATAAGCTACAATTGTAGAACACTTCTCCAAAAGCTTGGGGTGGAATTAGTTTATGTTGTGATAACTTGACTCGTACTGTAGCAGCTGAAAAAGTCCTGGAAAAAAACTTCAAGAAAAGAGTAGGAAGCCTGACCAGGTGACAGGAGGTACACCTGGACAGGTCAAGAGTCTGTTGCAAGACCAACACAGCACTGCTGCCAATCCTTCAGCGAGAGAAGTTGCTATTGATTGACCTAAAAGTTGCCAGAAGTGGCTACATAAAGTCTGCAACAGGACAGCGGGAGCAGTGAGTGAGTGCCGGGAAACAGGGAGGGAGGGGCCGATCGCAGGCAGCTCCCGATGAACGGGTGGAGCCATATAAACTTCATCTGTCTCCATGATCACCAGGAAAAGTTGCTAGATTTGTCGCTAGGCGCTTTTTTGAAAACAAGTCGCTTGAGGGGTCTGAAAAGTTGCTAAATATGGGGACAAAGTCGCTAAGTCGGCAACAATGCAACACAGAGAGACAGACAATCATTCACACTCACATTCACTCCCAGGGACAATTTAGAGTGGTCAGTTAACCCAACATGCATGTCTTTAGATGGTGGGAGGAAGCCGGAGGACCCACGCATACATGAACATGCAAAGTCCACACAGGAAGGAACTGTTCGAATTGTTCGAGCCCCTTCCCAGCCGGGACTCGAACTAGCGACCCTCTTACTGTGAGGCTGCGGTGCATTTCAAAAACTCAAATCTTACCAAGTATAATCTAGTTTTCTAATTTCTAGTCAAAATATCTTATCACACTCAAAATTAGACAAAATTACATGAAGAGAAACATTTCAGTGAGATAAGCAACTTGTTTAAGGCAATGCATCTTATTTAAAGAAAACTTATCGAGAAAATTTTACTTGTCCCATTGGCAAAATGTTTTGCTTATTACAAGCAAAAAAAAAAAAAAAGAAAAATTCCCCCAAATCCTTGGTCATTCTTGAAATAAGCAGAAAAAAAAAAAAAAAAAGAATGACCAAGGATTTTTTTTTTTTTTTTGGCCTGTAATAGGCAGAAGAATTCTGCCAGTGGAACAAGTAAAATTTTCTTGATAAGATTTCTTGGGCTGCAAATGGACTCCTGCTCAACCTGGTGTGACCTAAAGAAGGTGCTGGAAATGGAGAGCAACTTTCCGCACACTTCATCTGTACAAATGTCAACTGTATTGCTGAGCTTTCGGTCCTATGGGACCTTCATCAGAGCAGAGATGTTTTGCTCTAATGAAGGTCCCCAGGACTGAAAGCTCAGCAATAAAGTTGACATTTGTACAGAAGTGTGCGGAAATCTCCTTTCACATGTAAGATTTCAGGAAATAAGATGCATTTGTCTTAAAACAGGGGTCTGCAACATGTGTAATCCAAAGAGTAGTTTTTTTGGCTTAACCCGGCTAAATAAAAGTCATCCAGAGCCTCAAATATTTCATGGCCCTTTTAAAAAAAAGACATGATGATTTTTGTATAAATATTTACAATATGAAACTTGACCAAAATGATCAAGGTTATCGTTATAATCGCAGTACTATTAAAACACCCCATCAGCATCTTCAAAAGTATCCAAAATGGGTCTAGATGTCTACTTTGCTCTTTTTAAAGGGGGAAAAATGTCCACAGCACTGTCCATGTGGGCGCCTTTGTTGCTTTCCACCATGTTTTCATAAATCAAATAATGCAAACTGGGACTGTTGATGCTTTTCCAGACAATAAGTAGCATCATCGTGAGTTTTTTAAAGTGCAGTAATCAGTCACGATTTAAATGATGATTAAAATTTGAAATGGTTTTACTAATCGTTGGTAATTTTATCATGATTAACCATTTTATTGGTAATCGTTCGATCCCTCTTGGTAAGACTTGAGTTTTTGCAGTGTGCTGGCCACCACGCATCGAACAGAAAGTGATGTTGATGAAAATGAGTGAAAACTCAGACCTGAAGACGCATCTGGACCTTCAGCTGATCATCTACTGTTGGCTGAAGCTCATCGGAAATGGTCTCCATGGAAACTGGTCCTGGTCCTGAAGACCAGTTGAAGACAAGACCGCTTCTCTTCGAGGGTCCAGACTGGGATGAAGAGTAAAGCTGCTCGTATCGGATATTCTATAAACTCTGGGGGGTCCGGTCCTCCTGGGTGTCGGACAGGTTCTCTCCTGCAGGGAAGGGTGGTTCCTGGGCTCCCGGGTCCTGGTCCAGCTTTCTACTTGATGCCTGATGTGACAGTCAAGCTCCTGGCTGAGGGGGTTGCTGGCTGCATCCTTCCTGGTCTTCCTCTGGTTCCTCCTGGGTGGTTCCGTGATCCTGCATGGGTCTGGTTTTATCTTTTCCGTCTCCATCTTCTTGTTTGTGTGAAAAACCAGGTCTGGTCGGGACACAAGCGTGAGACCCTGTTCCTCTGATGAAAGATGCTCTTCATCGTTTGTTGACTGTGTGAGAAGCGAGTCTTTCTGCAGGCATCGGGGAACAACCTGGCACCAACTCCGGAAAAGTCCCACGGACAACTGGTCATAGAGGACAGCTGGGCAGATTTCCCAGGCGTGAACTGGAAAGATGGAAACCCAGACAGACAGACTGGAGACGGCAGGAAAGTGAAGATGAGGGGGCAGAGGAAGATCAAACTACAACATTTCTTCCCTTCACTCTCAACTTTCTTTAAAGTGCCCCTGCCATGAAATCTGCTTTTTTTTCAAAGGTTTTGATCATATATTTTAGTTTCCCCAGCCTGCCTTTGTCCCCTAAGGGATTAAACGATAGACTTGCGTTTCCTTTTCCCCTGGGTGTGTCTGCCTACATAGTGAAATTAGCATTCACAAATGTGTTGATTGGCAGTTCGGCATATTACATGGACTTGGAAATCAAATCTTGTTTGGAAATCGCATGATAACTTGGGTCAAAACACTGGTGGGGGACGGGAGTTATCGCTCGATTTCTGAACGAGATTTGATTTCCAGCATCCTGAGATTTGGATACAAACACCAAAACAAACATAGATCTCCAGGTAATGTAGATACTTTGGTTCATGTCTCCTCTCTAGTATGATGTCGGACACTCGTTGAGACTATCCGAGCCCTTTAGTGTGGAAAAAAGCAAATTTTTAGGGTGAACTTAGACGCAGGGGCCAGTTCCTCCATAGTTACCATTAGCTGGGCTGCTAGCTGCTGCTAGGCTGCCTGCCCGGATAAATACTGGAGCTATCTGGAAAATTCCTTCCTCCATCACTCACATATATGAAAGGACAGATAATAACACACCATAGGTTCAAAAAAAGAGAAACTACCCTTTAAACTTTTACCAGGATCGATACCAACTGTCCATGAACCAGCAAATATCCCTATTCAAGTAAGTATATTTCCGCAACATGTCCTTCAAATACCACAAAAACATTGTGGTATTTGAGTTGTTCACTTTACAATTAGCTTCATAGCTAACACTCCCGCCCGCAAATTTGCGAAACGTAGGATGGTAGGGGAAGGTACCGCCTTTCTCGCCTCTGATTGGCTAGAAGGCCTCTCTTCCGATTGAGTAAGGCGGTACCTTCCCCTACCATCCTGCAATTTACAAATTCGCCTCCCGCCCACCGAACCTTGGTGGTTCTATGCCAGTGCTAGCAGTAGTGCTAACTAGTAGCGCCTGCTATTCTACGACAAGGCTGAATTACGGCGAACGATCGTTTCATAAGGGAATTTCATGCCACTGGCACTTTAAAGTTCCCTCTGGAAAAGCGAAAAGCCAGATCACCATTCTGCTGTTATGATTATTATTAAATAAATAAAGATTATTATTTAATAAATAAATAAACTGGACAAGCTCTGTTTTTTTGCCTCATTTTAAAAAATGTATTTCTGTTTCACCATGTTTCAATAAAAAAAACTGCGCATTGTTCTATTTTCCTGCAGTACATAAATACCAGGGGTGGGAAAAATATCTATACCCTGAACAATTGTGATATTTTCATATGACGACATATCTCTATTTAAAAACGTGCTATCAAGCTATTTTACTAACGAAATCTCGCAAGATTTTGTCCTTCTGTTACGAAATCTCATGAGATTTCGTAACAGAATGATGAAATCTTGCGAGATTTTAATGGTAAAAATAGATCAATACCGCATTTTAAAATGTCAATATGATATCAGCATATAAAATATTGTGATATTTCAGATTATCGATATTTTTTCCACCCCTAAAAAATACATCTACACGTACATGCTGGAGGACTGAAGCTCCAACATCTCATGCTTTCATAATTCAGATTTCCTCCCGAGTGTTCAGTCAGATATCAGGTACAGGTGAGTGTGTGTTGCTCCTGTTGGCTGGCTCAGAAGTTGCTTCAACACTGTGGAAGTTGCAGGTCTGAGATTCGTGTCCAGCTCCACCACAACATCGTATCTGTCCGTTGCCATCAGAGTGCGAAGCTCCTCCCGTCCTCCCAGCAGCGATGCTGCGTTCAGGTGCAGAGCCACCCTCTGGGACAGGCCGGTCTCAGCTGCAGGGACCAGAGGAGGCCACGCGTGCTCCGCCAGGACCAGGGTGACGTACGGAAACAAGCTTTCTACGGCAGATATGAAGTCCTGAAAGACAGGAGGGGGAAATGTGCAGTCACGAGCCACGTATAACTCGGTTTCATCCACGATTCTTAAACTTACATCAGGTTAATACAAACTCTTTTATTTCAGTTTTCATGACCATTTTCAGACACACAATAAGAAAAAATGACTTTTTTTTCTCACATTGTGGTGATGATTAAGAACCAACAGCTGAAATTTATATTCAGATTAAAAAAACACATTTCCCTTTTATGAAAGAAAGAAGAACAATGAAAGAAAGATAAAAAAAAAAAGAAAACCCACACTGATGCCTGCCATCAGTCTGCTCCCACCACAGGTTGAAAATAATTGATGAACACAATTAAAAGCTGGGAGACAATAAAGAAATCAGCAAGACGAAAGGACTAAAGACAGACTGATACATCAGGCGGCCTATATTTTAGCTCGATATTTGCATTTTTACTGGTATTGGCTGAAACCTCGGGTGTGTTGGCCGATACCTTCAATCGGCATAATTTACAGACTTTTTAAAAAGAAAATATATATATATTTATGACAAGTTTAATGTGCTGATGACGCGACCTTAACTTCCAGTAACTTTACCATACAACAACACACAAGACAAAATAAGTAGTTCTGTGCAGTTAGAAGTTAATCAGACATGTATTTATGTAAATATCCGATGTTTAGGAGGCTGGGCTAAGAGCTAATAGCTTTTCAGTCGCAAAACGAGCCGCCATGATGTGATGTCAGTGACATACAGAGTTGCGGTCCACCCATTGAGTTACATGTATAATCTAAGCTGTGGAAAACATGAAAGATGCTCCAGAACAACTAGATTGGAACTGGATTGTGTGCTGGGATCATCAGCCAGTTCAGAAAAGTGTGATAATGCTGAGGAATTTGGGGAAATCACATTTTACAAGCTAGAACCAGAGTAGAACTGTAGCAGCTGCCTACAGTCTGTCTCCAGCCTCAGCTGCACTGGTTCAGATAAAAGCCTGCAAGACCACACCGAGGGAACCAGAACTGTACGGAGCGACCCGGAACAACACAAGAGGACCCACAACTGATAAGGAGCTGCACCGGTTAGATAGAGCCAGGCGTGACAGAGACGAGGCACTCGTTCCCTGCGTTAGCTCGCAGCTAACGGCTAGCCGCGGTAAATAATTAGCCTTTTAAAAATGAGAAGATAACAATGTCCATGGTTCCAGTCAAGTTTTAAATAAATCCCGTTTACAAGGATGAGGATGGAGGGAAGGATGCAGCTTTGGAAGCAGCTGGAGGAGATCCGATGACCGGAGACGTCCGTACAGCAGCTGTATGACCGATGATGAAGCAACGACGGTTGAAAAAGAATATTCCAGAGGACATGATCACAGTTTCATTGTGTTAGAAGTCTCAACGTGATTTTTTTTCTTGTCATGATAATAATAATAATAATAATAATAATAATAATAATAATAAAGATCTGACGATAGAACAAGCAAAATTTTCTTGACAAGATTTCTTGTCTTAAAACGAGTTCCTTTATCTCACTGAAATATTTCTCTTTAGGTAATTTTGTCTTATTTTCAGTGTGATGAAATATTTTGACTAGAAATGAGAAAAATACACTGGGTAAGATTTGAGTTATTGCGGTGTGTACACCTCAGTCCCTGGATATCATCCCGGGACCTCTTCGCTCTGTGTAAAGCGTAGAATTGAAGTGGGTTCATATGTGCGCTGCATGTGGGGCTGCTGCCTTTTAACACTTGATTTTTGGAAAAAGATCTGATAGGAGGTTAATAAACCTTTTGATCAAAATATACAACTGGACCCTGTTTTATTTCTTCTGGACCTGTCAGGCTTCCACGGACAAATACCCAACAAGATCAGAGTTCGTTCGGCTTTAGCTTTCCTTTAGCTTTATGGGGGAGTTCTCCACACGTCTACTGGACATGTGCAGTCAGAGTGACACAGAAATGTTACTGCTGAGTAAATGTTTGTATGAATTACTAGAAATGAGGTCCAGGTTGGAAAAAAGAAACCTTTAACATCAGCTCTCCGTTCTTCTGGCTTCAGATGTTTTCCTGCTTAAATAAACTGAAAATCTCAGCAGTTTTGATGTGATGGAGGAATCTGAGACGATGTACGTACGCTGGTGCTGTTGCTGCTCTGGAAACCCTCCACACAGATCCAGACCGGCCTGTAGAGGTCCTCTGCTGTGTAGGCTGACTGCAGCAGACGGAGGGAAGCTTCCAGAAGCTGAAGGGCGTGAACCCGCAGGTAAACACCTACAGGTGCGTGAGCATTCTGGCCAAGCAGCTGAAGGACACGCTGTGAACACATGCTGCTGTTATTTCTGAGCACATTAAGAAGACTTATCAGAAACAAACAAGATTTCTAGCGTCAGCAGGAGCTACCTGCAGGGTGAGGGTCTCTGACTTCCTTCCAGAAGGTTTAATGACGGGAACTCCAGGCTGACTGATGTCAGAGACCACATGAAGGACCAGCATCCCATCATCCCCCCCTGCACAGAGACAGAAGAGTTGTGATGTCAGCATTTCCTCTCCTCCCGAGGTTTCTGCACTCAGACAGACGTCAGTTTCATCTGAGGATGCAATCATGATGATTTATTCTCTTCCACGTGGAAGATGCAGAAACGAGCAGCGGAAATCCAGATCCTGACCTGATCCTGGCCTGAGATGAACGACGTAAGCAGACACGTGATGTGCACATTAAGGATAGACGATGCATCGGCCAGCCCATATTTTAGGCTGATTTGCGTTTCTTGCTGTAGCCAATATGTCAGGTATGTTGGCTGATAACCCCACTTGGCATCATTTTCAGACTTTACATATATTCATAACAAAACTGTCCCAGACACATAAGAGCATCTTTCCCATGAACATGGACCAAAATATCTGTCATCAGGTGCAGACGTCTGATTGGACGTTACAGAAAACACCTGATTGCAGTGATTGTCTCAAAATGTTGCTCAATAACATTTTAGCTCTGGATTCCCATCATGCTTGTTTACTTGTTTTATTTTTTTGTGCATTTGTATTTTGATATATTTGTGGAGCAACTATTCAAAATTGATGTCATGATTTTCATAGAATTTTTATTTATTATCACTTTTAGTTGATGGCAGATTTTTTTCCCTTCTACATAACCCCCCCAACCCCCACTGACTCTGCCGGCTCACAAACTCCCCTACCTCAGGACTGCACACCTCACTTCATCATCACCATGGCACCAGTTCAACACTGCAGAACATCGTACTGAATGGCACTACTACATATTGCACTATTGCATCCATCAGGACTGCTACAGTTTACTCTGCATGTGCATTATTGCCACTGTACTGTTACATTGCTAAAAACCTACTGTACATGTTACAGTTATATCATTTACATTGACTATTTGCGCTATTGTCCATCAGGACCACTGCACTGTTACATTGTCAAACTTTACTGCTACATGCTACAGTTACATGTTTACATTTTCATTGTACTGTAATATCTGCACTACTTCCTACATTAGGATTGCGATACCGTTCACATGTCTACTGTCAACCCATTTGTAAATTTGTAATCTTCTTTAGTATTTAAACTTAGATTTTGTGTTTAGATTTCTAGGCTATCTGAGCAGATTCCTAATTTTTATATTTTTATCTTATAGTTTATTATATTTTATTATATGCACCGTGGGTTTGAGAGGACTGTAATTTCATCGGTGCTGTATGTCTAACGATAAAGTTAGACGATAAAGTTGGCTTTGACTTGACTTTAACTTTGATATATATGCAGGGTTCCCATGAGTCCTGGAAAACCTGATAGAACATTTTTCCAGTCATGGAAAACACATGGAAAATGAGAAAAAGAGTAAAATGTCCTGGAAAAGCTTGAGTTGTCTTGGAAAATGATTTTTCCTCCCTCTCGTTGCCACTTTGACACCGCTTCCTTGGCGCTTCTTCGGCGCTATGTTGCCGCTACATAGCCACTTCGTCTTTGCTTAGTTGCCGCTACGTCGCAGTTTCGTCACCGTTTCACAGCAAATTTGTCACAAAAACGTTGCAGCTTTGTCACGTTTCGTCACCGCTTCATCACATTTCGTCACCGTTTCATGTGCATTTCATCGCTGTTTCATCGCAGCCTTGTTGCCGTTTCATTGCCGCTTCGTAGCTGTTTCGTCACTGTTTTGTCGCAGCTTCGCTGCCATTTTGTTGCCATTTCGTTACTGTTTTGTCTTTGCTTTGTCGCCGCTACGTCACCATTTCGTCGCAGCTTCATCTTTACTTCATCACTGTAAAAGAATATAAGCTACAATTGTAGAGCACTTCTCCAAATGCTTGTGTTGGAAGTTATTAGTCTACGTTGTGATAACTTGACTTGTTCTGTAAGTCCTGAAAATGTCCTGGAAAAGTCCTGGAAAACAACTTCTTGAAAAGAGTGTGAACCCTCTGTTATGAAATTAATGAAATGTAATTATACACACACAAACATATATTTGTGTGTGTATAATTACTTTTAATTATATTAATTTGCAGTCAAATGCAGTATCTGACCCAAATATCGGCAGGTTGTATCGGTTATTGGCCGAGGCTGATGAGAAAATGTTGGTATCTGCATCGACCCTAAAAAATCTGTATCGTTAATCTTTAGAACACATCATTTACGTGTCTGGTCTGGACAACGCTGATGATCCAGCCATCAGCTTGTGTTTTAACTCACCTGTCCGTCCCACCGTTACACTCAGATTAACGTTTCTGGCTTATTAAACTTAAAGGGACTTGAGGCAGGAATTTGAAAAAAACCAAACATGAATGTCCCTTTTTTTCATACTAATGGGTGATGAAGCGCTAAATACCAAAAATAACGTTTCCACCCATGTTTCTCTTCGTTGCCTTGAACAGGCTGTGTGCTGCAAAATGCGCTGCAATTCGGTGTCTGAATTTCCCGCGCTGCCCTGCGGACGTGACGTCAAATGACGCTACATCCGCAGTTTTGATGCAGGAAAAAGACGGTCACGTTAGATAAAAACACCGTAAGCGATAGTTATGGATTATTCTGCCGTCAGAATACGATCTAGATCAACTGAAAGACACTAAAAATTGTAACTACGAAGAAAAAGCTTAGTAAACAACATTATAGTTTTCCAGCTCTGCCATGCGGACGTGACGTCACATGACGCTACATCCGCTGTGTTGATATAGGACGAAGCCGGTCGTGGTAAATTCAAATTCAAACACTGTAAGCGATTGTTATGGATTATTCTGCTGTCAGCAAACGATCCAGATCAACTGAAAGACCACTACAAAGTATAACTACGGAGAGAAAGGTGAGTAAACAGCATCATAGCTTCAGTTTGTGCTCCCGTGACGGCTTGGCTCGTGGCTGCAGTTACCTGAAGCGGCAGTCGCGGCAGTCGCGAGTTTCGTTTCTTAATCTTGCCTCAAGTCCCTTTAAACCATCATATTTCTGGTTTTCATGGTTCATCAAAATAAAACTAAAACGTGATATTTTTACAGCTGTAACAAATAAAACCAGCTCACCTAGAGCTGTGGTCAGCTTCACTGGAAGGTTCAGATCTGAAACCCTTTCAGCCCCTCGCGCAAAATTCTAGATTGCACATGCAAATGACTACACACAGATTTGGATGCTGGTAGATTCATCCCTAAGACAGTTGTGAAGTCGGCTTTTTATCGCTTAAGGAACATCTGGAGTATCAAAGGACTGATGTCTTGCAGGATTTATTTGTACTTTAATGCTTCTTCTGCACTCCTCTGTATGCTTCTATGTTTTAAATAAAGTGCTTTGAACTGTATTTTACACAAAATGTGACGTACAAATAAACCTGCCTCGCCTTGAGAAGTCATCCAACAAATGGGAAAACAGTAAAATGGGAAAATGAATTGTCATTAGAAATGGAGTCATATCAGATACTCACACTACTGTCAGAGATTCACATACATGGAGATGTTTTCCAAAGAAAAACTGTTTCTTCATAACTTCAAAACAGAGGTCCAGACAGACCAGTACAGGACTCAAACCTGGCACCCATAGTGTTCAGGACACCCGCCACAGCACAGCCAGGGAGGGTCTGCACCATAATATTTCATATTCTATCCTTCTACCTGGGAAAATGTGACTTAAACTGACGTAAACATGAGGGATATCTGTAAAAAATCCGTATGATGATAAGATAACAAGGTGCTGTGCTGAGAAGCTCCCGGTATCGAGGAATGGTTTATCATAATAAAGATGTGTGGACCAGTCAACCTTCAACCCAACTTTCAATGGTAAGTAATCAGGGATGATGCAACAGATGTAAGATTACCTCTGAAACAAATGAAGAAGAACTTGTAGGTAAAATGTTCCTTTTCACACACGTTTGTACTCAGATGAGGAATCTAAGTTGAGAGTTTCTGTTTACGAGGGTAAAATAATTATATCTTCCCACTGCTGTTAACTACAATCAACCTACATCGACTTTTGGCTTTGGTAGAGTGACGATACTGTAAGACACAAGATTACAGACGATGGAGGACACATACTGTTCAGATGTCTTGAACTTGGGATGGGTTTTGTACTGACACACCTGAGAGACGAGTCATTAAGGAGGCCTGATCAGTGATGGTGAACCAGCGCACCGCCAGACTGTCGCCCGCTAGGAGGTCAGTATCTGAGCTGTGAGCTGGATGAAGAAAGTCCATCAGGTTTCCTCCAGGATAGAACCGCCTCAGACGGCTCTGCTTCCCTGTAGAGATGATCAATACGTTAATCTGTTATATTTTAATCAAATTGCAACTACTTTTGTGTCTGCAGCATTGCTGAACTTCCGTTACAGCCCAAACATGCAGCATTTGAATATTTTACACTAAACTGTGCAATTACAGCAGGGGAAAAAAGTATTAAACATGTCAACATTTTCTCAGAAAATATATTTTTAGCAGAGCTATTGACGTGAAATTTTCACCAGATGTCGGCAACAACCCAAGTAATGCACACATACAAAGAAATCCTAACATTTATGTCCATAAATGAAGTTATGTGTAATATAGTGAAATGACACACGGGAATAACTGTTGAACACATGAAGAAACGGAGACAAAAAGATCTGAAAGCAAAAAGCTGGAGTCTGTCAGTTTTTAGAAAGTAATCCTGTCCTCTATCAGAGCAAAGTAATATCAGCTGGTTTAGTCCTGATTGATGCCTTTATAAAGGTTTCTCATCACCAAGGTGTCAGACAAGAAGCATTGCATGATGGGTAAAAGCAAAGAGCTGTCTAAAGACCTATGCAACCTTATTATTGCAAACACACTGAAGGAATTGGTTCCAGGTGCATTTCTAAACTTCTGAAAGTTCCAGTGAGCACCATTGGGACCATCATCCGGAAGTGGAAAGAACACGGCATGGTCATAAAGCGGCCACGGCCAGGTGCTCCTCACAAGATTTCAGACAGAGGAGTCAGAACAATCATCAGAAAGGTTCTCCAACAGCCCAGGACCACTCGTGGAGAGCTTCAGAAAGACCTGGAACCAGCAGCTACAGTTGTTTCAGAGAAAACAAGAAGGAATGCACTCAACCGCCATGGCCTTCATGCACGCACACCACGCAAGACTCCATTTCTGACGAGGAAGCAGGTTGATGCTGGTTTGAAGTTTGTAACAGAACATCTGGACAAACCTATGACATTCTGGAAAACATAGTCTGGTCAGATGAGACCAGAACTGAACTCTTCAGATGTCATAAGACACAACATGTTTGGAAGAGAAATGGCACCAAAAACACCATAGCAACAGTGAAGTTTGGAGGTGGGAACATCATGGTGGGGGCTGTTTTTCAGCATGTGGTACTGGCAGACTTCATATCATTGAAGGAAGAATGAATGGAGAAAAGTAGAGAGACATTCTGGACCAGAATCTGCTGCATCTGCAGCTGCTGAAGATGAAAAGAGGCTGGATCTTTCAGCAAGACGACCGTCCCACCACACAGCCAAGAAACACTCACCTGCTTTAAGAAGAAGATAAAGCTGCTAGAACGGACCAGTCAATCACCCGACCCGAAAGAACTGAAGATCCGAGTTGACAGAAGAGACCCGGAACCTTGAAGGTTTGAAGGCAGTTTGTGGAAGAATGGACCAAAATCACACCTGAGCAACATATTCCACTGGTTTCTCCATACAGGAGGCGTCTGGAGGCTGGAACCACCAACAAAGGTTTCTGCACTAAGTAGTAAATAAATTTCAGTTAGCGTGTTCAATACTTATTCCCTGTGTTATTTCACTAAATTACACATAACTTCATTTATGGACATAAATGTTAGGATTTCTTTGTATGTGTGCAATATTTGGGTTGTTGCCGACATCTGGTGAAAATGTCATGTCAATATCTCTACTAGAAATATATTTCTGAGAAAAATGTTGACGTGTTCAATACTTTTTTCTCCCTGCTGTATATTTAATTTCCCAAACTTTTATTCTTGTTCTGTTGCCTCAGTCAAATTTCAGTTTCTCTTTTTAAAATGCTGCATGCAACCAACATAACAGGTCCCGCTCCAGACAGGTATTCACAAGCTAATAGTAGACTGTCTCCTGAGTCCTTACTGGCAGCCTGTTTAAACTCAGATAAAGTAGGTTCGTATATATCGTAGTAGACTCTGGCAGGGTGGCTGTTGTCGCGGACAAACAGCAGGTCACTGACGCTTGGATGATCTGAACCCTGCCATAACGTCAGACTGAACCTGGAAACAAAGGGACAGTTGAGACCGACACACAATGACACAATTTCAGTCAAGGCTAGAAGTTTTCTGTTACCGTGGCGACTGGCTCAGGAGCCAGCTGATGTGTTGCCAGCCTCTGCGAACCAACAGGGCGTGGACTGGGAATGTCACCTAGAAAGATATGAAACTGGTGACACAGCATACAACACTTTGTTCAAACTAGGTTCATCTAAACTAATCAGAAAAGTCAGAAAATGAGTGTTTGGTGGGTTATTTCCCCGTTGGAACAATGATTCTTGGTGATAAACCTGATACTGTTGGAAAGTCTTTATTAAGATGTATTTGTGGGATGAGCAGCAGAGTAAATCTTCTGGGTTTTATGAAAAACTTTGCAAACTTTCTCTTTCAAGCAGCTGATTCTGTTGTTGACTCTTGTCTTGAGTCGCCCAGGTGATGACAATCACCTGGGTTAAATAATTCACCAAGCACTGATTTACTGTCATTTTGAATTAAATTTATGAGCTGAAAATACTAGTGATGCTCTGGGGGTGTAACTTAATGAAACTTCTCAGGTATTGAGAACTGAAAGCAAAAAAATAAATACGGAAATATAAAAATGGCTCAATAAACTAACATACTACGAAAATTATGCAAAAATATAAAAAACTCTTCTATTAGAAAATTTATTAACTATTACATAAATTGATATTTCTATTGCAATTTTTGAATGTTTAACTTTGTGATAAATATCTAATTATATATTGCCATTTAATTTAAGTTGTATTATTTTAATTGAATATAATTGATCATGAAGTTTCACTGGTCACCTTCTTTTATGACATACGTTAAGATCAAACTGACCTACAGTTTAGGGTCATAGAGGTACAGTCGTCCTCAAAACTATTCATAACCTTCAATTAAAGAAGGAAAAAAATCATCTGTCAGTGAAATAAGTTGAACATGACAAAAGTGATATTAAATAAAAAATTCTATGAAAATCATGACATTGATTTTTAATTTTGGTTCAACAGAAATATCAAAAACACACACACACACACACAAAAAAAGTAAACAAGGATGATGGGGCTCCGAAGCTAAAATGTTGTCGATCAACACTTTGAGACAATCACTGCAATTAGGTGTTTTCTGTAACGTCCAACCAGACGTCTGAAAAAAGCAAAAAAAAGAGAAGCTGCTGAACATCAAAAAGAAAGCTTTCAGGGATGGAGACAGGGAGTTACTGAAGACCACACAAAAACAACTGAAAACACAGACTAAGAAGTGCAAGGAGGACTACAGGAAGAAGTTGGAGAGCAGCTCCAGCAGAACAACGTGAGGGATGTGTGGTCGGGAATGAAGAAAATCACTGGCTTCAAGTTAAAGGGGGACCAGACTGACGGAGGTCTGGACAGAGCTAATGAACTGAACATGTTCTTCAATAGGTTCAGTTCCCCCCTGCCGATAACCCAACACTCCACACACCCTCCATGAGCTCACAGCTTTCCTGTCCCACCTCCACTCTGTCACCCTGCACCTCAGTCATGGACCTGAACACAGCCTCATCTCCCTCCACATCAGGACATCCTGAGACCTCTTTTGTCCCCACCTCCAGCCTGACTGTCTCCTGAGACCAGGCCAAGAAACAACTAGAGAAACTGAACTGGAACAAGGCTGCAGGTCCAGATGGTGTCAGTCCCAGAGTTCTCAAGACCTGCTCAGAACAACTATGTCCGGTTCTCCAGCACCTTTTTAACACCAGCCTGAGACAGAACAGAGTTCCTGTGCTGTGGAAAACATCCCGTCTTGTTCCAGTCCCTAAAAAACCACAACCAGCTGAACCAAATGACTACAGACCAGTTGCCCTGACATCTCACATCATGAAAGTCCTGGAGAGACTCTTCCTGGCTCACCTCAACAAGGAAGTGAACACCTTTCAGGTCCCATTACAGTTCGCATATCATAATGGGCTTGGGGTTGAAGACGCCATCATCTTCTTGCTTCAGAGAGCCCACTCTCATCTGGACCAGTCAGGCAGCACTTTGAGGGTCTTGTTCTTTGATTTTTCAAGTGCATTTAATACTATTCAGCCTGCTTTTCTATGTCAGAAGCTCCATAACTTCCAGGTGGATCCCTCCACAACCACCTGGATTTACGACTACCTAACAAACAGACCACAGTTTGTGAGACTGAAAGGTTGTGTGTCTGAGATGGTGGTCAGCAGCACTGGAGCACCACAAGGAACTGTACTCTCACCATTCCTCTTTACACTGTACACCTCAGACTTCCAGTACAACTCTGAGTCCTGTCATCTGCAGAAATACTCTGATGACTCTGCAGTTGTGGGGTGTATCAGTGATGGACAAGAAGCTGAGTACAGGGAACTGGTCAGTCAGTTTGTGAAATGGTGCGGTAACAATCAGCTCATCTTAAATACCAGCAAGACTAAAAGAGATGATTGTTGACTTCAGGAGGAGCAAGAATAAGCAGCATAGTCCTGTCTACATCCTGGAAGAGAAGGTGGAGGTGGTGGAGAACTACAAATACCTGGAGTTCAGCTGGACAACTGACTCGATTGGAAATGCAACACTGACTACATCTACAAGAAAGGTCAGAGCAGACTCTTCTTCTTAAGGAAGCTGAGATCATTCAACGTCTGCACCAAGATGTTGCAGATGTTCTACAAGTCTGTTGTGGAAAGTGCAATTAGCTTTGCAGCATCTGCTGGGGAAGCAGCATCAGAACCAGAGACTTGAAGAAACTAAACAAGCTGATCAAGAAAGCTGGTTCTGTGCTGGGGAGAACTCTGGAGCCGCTGGAGCTGATCGTTCAAAAAGAATGCTGCACAAGCTGATGAAGATGATGGAGGACTCTTCCCATCCTCTCCACAATACGGTGAAGAATCAACAGAGTGTGTTCAGTGGGAGGCTGCGTCAAGTTCGCTGTAGGACGGAGAGATACAGAAATTCATTCCTACCAGCAGTCATCACCCTAAAGAACAAGACTGACTGACTGATTTTTGTTATATTATTTCATATAATGTTATATTTTTTTAAAAAAAAAAAAAAAAGAGTGAGCTTTTACAATGCTGAATTTCCCTTCTGGATGAATAAAGTATTTTTAATTTAATTTCATTGCACCTGTTGACAGGTATGTTGGTCCACTGTTCATGGGAAAGGAGCTCTAACATGTCTGGGACAGTTTGGTTAGTTTTTTTTTTATTATTATTATTATTTTCAACCACCATTCAAAAGCTTTATTTCTTTACACTAAATTATAATTTTTAAATTTTATTTATTATTAGTTTCTTTAGTTTCTTGTAATTTGAATTACTATTGAGAATTTAATCTTTTCTTTAGTTGGAGGGTATGAATAATTTTGAGGACAACTGTATCTTTAAATACATCAGTGGACTCTCATAATCTGGTCCTCACATGTCAAAGGATAAGAAACTGATGCACACAGGTGCCAGCATCTATCAGAGAAGACAGACTGAAATTGACCACCAAGAAGAGGACTTTCACAGGCCAACGTGAGTGGCCTGCCCAGAAGCCAGCCTCCCAGATGAACCAAGAATAAAAACCTCTCTGCTTTTACATGTGCTTCGAGCTTTGAGCAGGACACCATGGTCTCGACTTCTGGACGGGGCTCTCTGGCTGCAGTCAACTCCTGGCTGCAACTGTTTCATCTCTCCTTCATTCATCTCCTTTTTAAATTCTGTTCATTATTTAAGTACCATAACTTGAATTTTTTTGTAATAAACACCCTGAAAATCTCAACTCGCCATGGCTCATAGCTGTCATCTTTCGTGCCGTGACAAATTTGCGTTGTTGGCAGGATTCAAACCTGCACGGGGAAAATCCAATGAATTTCCAATCCTGCCGACAACGCCAATTTGTCTTGGCAGAAAAGATTACAATTGTGAGTCATGGCCTTTATTTGTCCACAACATGAAACAAAGAATATATTCTAAATTTAGTAAATAGGGAGTAAATGTGATTATAAATTAAGAAGAGTCAATGATTGAATAAAATGTTACATGGAAAAATAGACAATTGTCTTGGGAACTGTAAGGAAATAATACATTGGAAAATACAGGGATGAAAATAAAGGAGGGAAGAAATAAAAGATGACTAATCAAATAAATGAATACAGCTGAAAATTAAATGGCAAAGTAAATATCTAAAAGCTAAAGACATCTAAAGACATGTACGTTAGGTAAACAGGTCTCCTTTGAAAAAGAGACTCAATCTCAATGGGACTTAACCTGTATAAATATAGATTAAATGAAAATAAACAGGGGTACACATGCAAAGTTAAATGAAAACAGGTTCAGATCTTCAGACGCTACATCCGTCACACAGATTTGAGCTTTACTTTACCTTCTGCTGGACATCTTTGATCATGTCATACATTTTCTCCACCATGGTCCTGGAGTAGGTTGCGTTGAAAAGTGGAGGCAAGTAGAGAACCTGCAATATTCATAAATTAGGCACCAACCAAACCTATATGTTTTCAGAATGAAGGAGACAGTAAGAAGACAGAACTGTTCCCTGTGGTAAAATCTGGACCTGGAGGTAACCATGTGGGTCTTTATGAGATCCTGAAATGTTCATTCAGTTGTTCATTTATGTTCCCGGTATCTAGTTTACAGTTGTGCTTAAACGTTTACCCCCTTCCCCCAGAATTCCTGTTCTTCTTCAGTCCCAGGATGGTTTTAATGTTTTTCCACTAGGGATGCACAATATAGGAATTTTGGCTGATGTCCAATATACCGATATTTTAAAACCTATGTGGCCTATAACTGGTATCAATACCGATATTAAAGCTGAAAAAATAAGCAGTCATTGCAAATAGCAGATTGGTTATCAGTTAACGACACTTTGAAAAATAGGGGTGGCAAAAAATATAGACACTGAAATATCACGATATTTTCATATGCCGATATCAAATCAATATTTAAAAATGCAGTATTAATCTATTTTATTTACAAATCTCATGAGATTTCATTGTTCTTTTACAAACTCCCGATATTTTGTGAATTCTTGCAAGATTTCATTAGTAAAATAGATCATCACCGCACTTTAAATGTCAATGTGATATCAGAATATGAAAATGTCACAAAATTTTCATGAATCCTCTCAAGATTTTGTGACAAAACGATAAAATATTGTGAGATTTCGTTAGTTAAATAGATCGATACTGTGTTTTAAAATGTCAATATGATATCAGTATATGAAAATATCGAGATATTTCAATGAATCGATATTCTTTCCCACCCCTAGTCTTTAGAAGTTTTTGAAGAAGTTTTTTTTTCTTACTTTGGAAACAGCGGGCTGATCGGTTAAATATCGGTTAAATATCGATGTGGTGGCCGATGTCCGATACTCAGTTTTAAGGCTAATATAAGCCGATACCGATAGGGGGTCGATTATATTGTGCATCCCTATTTTCCACTTGGGGGACGTCCTGTTTTTTCTCTCTTTGTTGGATCCCTGCAGCAGCTCGGCTAGTTTGTGGTCTGCGATCTTCTTTTTCAAATGGATAGTTTCCATGGAAACAGCAAAACACAGAACCCTTTGCAAAATCTGTTTTCTATTTGCACTTTAAGAATGACAACTATACTAACATGGGGATTTTAGAATAGAATTGGACAACATAAAATACCTGACAATAGAAATTTGTGTTCAACAAGACAGAAATTTTACTCGCAGCTCAGCAAATTATGGTGCATCCACACCAGGATAGTCCGGGAACTCGGTCTGATGCGGTCTCGGCGGAGATTTCTGAAAAATTTGACACCTTCCTTTGCTTCGGTTTGCGACCAGACTGCAGTTACTGAAACGGACCAAACCGCATGGTTAAACCACCGTAGTTACAACAACTGCTCGCTCGGGGGCGAAGAAGAAGAAAACCGGACTCTGTGATTAAAATGGAAATCTTCCTGCTTCTTCTTCCTCCATCTCCATTTCACATGTTCCAGTTGTTTATCGTTGTTGTTTTGACCTCAGTTTCTTCAAACGCGGTTTGCTTTGTTTTCCCTCCGACCCAAACAATAACCTACCCCACTTCCTCCTACTTCTTCTCTTGATGTGTTATTGCTGTCAACAAACGTCACTTCCATCAGGTGCGCTGGATGTCTACAGACTAATCCGACGGGCATTTTGTGTGTTGCTTAGGATTCTAGTCCCAATAACCTCGTATCTGCCAACATGGAAAGCAGCGTGAATATCTGGACTTACAACATTGGACAGTCGTCTAAGGTAAGATAACCTAAAGGTACGTTATCCAGAGATCTCGAAGTTATTCTGACATATTACTTTTACATTCATTCATTTTCTGTACCGCTTATCCAGTTCAGGGTCGCAGGGGTTGCTGGAGTCTATCCAGCTATTATCAGGTGAGAGGCAGGTGCACCTGGACAGGTCTCCAGTCTGTCGCAGGACCAACACAGACAGACAGGCAATCAGTCACGCACACATTCACTCCTAGGAACAATTTAGAGTGATCAATCAACCAATCATCATGTTTTTACATCGGTGCATTCATGTAAGCTATTATTAATGTCCAGAAACTGACTTTAATGACAAGCCACACTGGAATTTAAAACACAAATCTCCTTATTTATCAAAGTCAGTTCAGCAAAAAAACTTCAAAAATCGTCCCTTTTCTATTTTGTCATATGTTTGACTTTTGGTATTGTTTAAGGAGATAAATGTCACAGTCTGTTGGTTCATAGGTTGGTTGTGCCATACTGTACATCACGTTGATTGGACGCTCCTGCGCGAAGTGCAGAGGGCCAGAAGTAAAGCAGCCTGTATTATCTGTGTGGAAATGCCTCTGTGTCGTGCAGATAACTCATGTCAAAACACTGGTGGGGGATGCAAATTATTGCACGATTTCGGAACAAGATTTGATTTCCAGCGTCCCGAGATTTGGATTCAAACACCAAAACAAACAGTGATCTCCAGGTAATGTAGATACTTTGTTTCATGTCTCCTCTCCAGTACGATGTCGGACACTCGTTGAGACTATCCGAGCCCTTCAGTGCGGAAAAAAAGCAGGTTTTTAGGGTGAACTTAGGTGCGGGGCCAGCTGCCCCATACTTATCATTAGCTGGGTTGCTAGGCTGCTGCTAGGCTGCCTGCCAGATAAATACTGGAGCTATCTGGAAAATTCCTTTCTCCACCACGTATATGAAAGGACATGAAAACACCCCAGGTTAAAAACAAAAGCAAAATTCCTCTTTAAAATTGATCAAAATGTGTTGCTGAGAACAACGCTGGGAAAACTGGGTGCACCTAATGTAAAGTTCGGTAATATGAAGTTTATGAGGCATACCATCCATCCAGGAGACAAAGTCACATCTGGAAACTTCTCCTCGATCAGCTGAAGAAATCTGAGATATCAAAAAGAAAACAAACAGCAGTTTGTCTTGTTGACACGACTTTATCCTTCCCTGTAACACAACATCTTCAGGCTGTTCCCTGATATCCAAGAACAGCTTGACCCCAGTCTAAGCACCTGGTTCCGCTGACCGTAGGAACAAAGTTGGGAACGTTGGGACCTTGGAGGATGTCAGCGTTGAGCCACACAGGCCTGTTAATTCCTCTGCTGCTGTTCTTCTGACGAAGCAGGTCCAACGACAAACCCACTGAAGCCAGAGACTTAAAGTCCAACTTGATGCCTGCAGGGACACACAGGGCATTCAAACCAAATCTCAAAGTCAGGTCTAAATGCTTACATGATCTGGTCTGTTCTGCACCTTTTCTGGAGGCCAGCACAGCATCCAACCACTGGTCCAGAGTGTTGTCACTATAAATGTCGGGAGGATGAGCCATGATAGGGACTGGTTTCTGATCCTGAGTCCCATAACCCTCCAGAGTAACGTCAGCCTCCAGGACCATGGCATCACCTGAAAGGACAAGTAGTTAAGGAGGACGTGAACGATGTAACGACACGCTACCACTGCAGACGGCTGTTCATACTCGCAAGAGCTTGGTTCATCTCCTCCCTGCTGTTGGCTCGGTGAAACCAGGTCGCCAAAAGGCCGTCAGGCTCGTCGATGTCCCCCGACTGCACCAGGAAGTCCAGCATGTCTCCACCAGTAGGAAACGAAGGGAGAGGAGCCGGAGCCTCTGATTGGATGGCGAGACAGAGATGGTGTAAGAGTTTAAATGATCCAGTTCTGTCATGTCTTTCAGAAGTCTTCAGGATCAGCTCTCCGGACTTCCTGAAGGACTTCCTACATCTGGAGCATATTTGGAGATCAACCTCCAAAGACAGAGATGATCCGCATGTTCGTGCGACTTACGACACTACGGAAGCCGCGGCAGACGAGATCACGCGTTCTCTTTTTCTTTCTTTCTTTGTTTATCCAACCCATTCTGGTGCTTTTTACCACAATGTAAACTGTGAATTTCTTCTTCTACACTTGCATTATTGGTAGAGTAGCTGAACGCCGCGGCTTCTGTAGTGTTGTGAATGTGCACGAACGAGCAAATAGAAACTGCAATTTTCTACTGTTTAGGCTCTAAAAATCTACGAAATGGTGTCGTTTTGAGTAAATTCTGGACACTACCCACTCAGGACACTTGGATTACTTTGGACGAGCAGTATGGAGGAATATTGACAAGTTTTTGTGGACTTTTATGGACCTTTTTGGTTCAGTCACCGTTGAACTCCATTATATGAAAGTTGGGGGGAAATTACCCCCCCTCCCCCGGATCTCCGACAGCCTCAGAAAAAAATGGAGTTGCCCTGGAAACCAGTACAGGTCTGGTCCAGATCTGCAGGAGTTTGTTCCGAAACAGGATGCCAGACTTAACTGTCTTTTTCCGTCAGTGTAAATAGTTGAATGTTAAATGTCTGGAAATGAACATGTGGTTTTAGCTTGAGCTTGCTTCAGTTTATCTGTACTTAGAAAACCTGACAGAGAAAACCATAAAACCTGAAAGCTTCTTTCTTCCTAAGCTGTTTCTGTAGTACCGAGGTTCATCTGAAGCCTATAAGTTGTGTATATTCCTGTCAGAATAAACAGAGCCTGTTATCACCTGAACTTTGATCGTCGTTGTTAAATAAAACTTGGGATAATGGCATTATAAACTTGTGTTGTGCTAACAAGGTACTTACTGATGTTGAACATGGTAAACACTTACAGATGCTGAATAGCTGTAAACCGGCATGGATGGGCTGGTTACTACATTTATGGAGATAAGATTACTCATCCTCATAAAGGAGACGAGAATATGGGGTTTTATAAGCACTCTGGCTGATGCTGTGAGTGAATGTGGAAGCATCCCCATCACCACCAGGACACGAAGAATTTACAGGACATAGAACATAAATCAAATGATTGTTTAAAATACATGTCAGCATGTTTATTTCATCTGTAACGGTAAATCAGATTCTAAAAAGTTATATTAACACTGAGTTATTGTGGTTGCAAGGTATGTTTATCCAGCATGGATATTTAACTGGACCCAAACTGGATGAAATAACAGAATGATAATTAGGGTAAAACATGCATATGAAAAGCGTCTAATGAGGACTGTTGAGAATCATTTGAGTACTATTTGAGTTTACATACCGTAAATCTACAACTAATCTACACTCAACATCCACTTAACCACGTCCACATTCTAGAACCAGGTTGGACCTCGTTTTCCTCAAGAATTGTTTCAATTTCTGGTGTCATAGAGCCAACTAAGTGTTGGAAACATTCCTCAGAGATTTTGCTTCAAATTTACATAATGAGAATCTCCCATTCCACCTCATCATGATGAGAATCTTCTGTTCCACCCTTACATTTCAAAGCTTGTCATTATTCATCTATTATCTCTCCGTCCTCTTTATGATTGGATGCTGCCGTGTGATTGGTTGGTTTCTGCGTTAACAGGTGGAGTGAATGTATTTGTGTCTGATGTAGTTGTGTAGTTTTTAAAGACATACACAATATATTTTTCAGGTAGGTTGAGTTTTTGGAGAAAAAGTATTCTCAAAATGTACACCTTCTTACCCGGGTTAAAATATTGAATAAATTTCAATATTTATAGTAACTTCATTAAGTATTAGTGTTTGTACATTGGTGTTGTATGTGTACAGACAACTTCAACCGTACCTGCGTTCTTTGTGAGAATCACGGCAGTGACAGTGATGATTACGACCAGGACGACAAGTCCAACAGCCACAGATATCATTATCAGGTGCTGCTTGCTCAGACAGCCCAGATAAAGACCCCGCTGCCTCCTTTGATCTGGGTCTAAACCTGGTCTGCCAGACTGAGCCTTCATCCTGGAGGAATACAAGAAAACAGCAGGATCAATCATCCCTGCATGAGCGCTTCACAAATGAGGAATCGCTGGTGTCTTCCTCATGTCACAGGTCTCATGTCTCGCCCTGAAATGTGAGCGCTATAGTCTTATCATGTTTGTCACCAACCTGTCTGGCCTGTCCTCTCTACAGCTGCCATTATTTCCCTCTTTCTGGTTCTCTGTTCCAGTTTCCATCCTCTTCAGCCTGGTCTTCTACCGTCCTCAAGATTCAAAATGCTGAGTATCTGCGTGCACACAGCGTAGGAATACGTCTCTTATCAGCACACGCCTTATCTAAAGAGCAGAGAGTGCAGTGTTTGAGCTGATAAGCTGCCATGCTTTTTCACTCTTCACTCTTCTCTGACATCCTTGAGAAATCCAGTCAGGGTCCTAAACCAGTCAGCACGAAGACCAGGCTGCAGAGAGGACGTTATTCTGTCTGTTTGCCTTTCATTGCCCCTGAAAACTACAATGGTTCTTAAAATATACTGTATCTAATTGGCTTTCATATGATAGTGAAGACAAGATAAGAGAAAGTTAAAGCAACATTGTGACCTTTCTCTCACACACTCACGCTTTCCGTGTGAGTACAAGTGAAATCACATGAAATTACATGTAGCATTAAAATCACCCATTATAAGTAACACCTAATCTGTTCCAGTTGAGTTTTGTGATATAAGTAATGGGAATCAACTGATACAGATTTTTTAGAGCTGATGCCAATATCAGCCTCAGCCGATAAAACCTGCTGATATTTGGGGACGATACTACATTTGACTCCCAAATTAATATAATGAATGATACAATGAAAAGTAATTTTACAAATCTTTTAATATAAAAAGACAAAACACCTCATAAATATATAAAAAAAAAGAAACGGTGCAGTTGTAAAGAATTATTAAACAGAAACATTAAACTTGTACTAAATATATACATTAAAAAGGTCTGTAAATTACAAGAGTACCTTCCTGCAGTTACAATGGCCGACAAGGGCGCCACCATACATCCAATCCATACATACCGGAAGTCTCAACCGGAAGCTTGTTAAACACCACCAAGATTATCTACAGTTGTAATAAAAGTGATTGATAATGTTCTTAATAAAAAATCACTTAAATAGGACCTGCCTGACAAAGTTAAGTAGACCAAAAGATCCTCCAAAGCTAGACATCATGCTGCGATCCAAAAAAATTCAGGAAAAAATGAGAACCAAAGTAATTAAGATCTGTCAGTCTGGAAAAGGTTCCAAAGCCATTTCTAAAGCTTTGGGACTCCAGAGAACCACAGTGAGAACCATTATCCACAAATGGTGAAAACATGGAACAGTGGTGAACCTTCCCAGGAGGGGCCGGCCGACCAAAATGACCCCAAGAGCACAGCGACGACTCATCCAAGAGGTCACAAAAGACCCCAGAACAACATCCAAGAACTGCAGGCCTCACTTGCCTCAATGAAGGTCAGTGTTCATGACTCCCCCATCAGAAAGAGACTGGGGGGCAAAAATGGCTGCATGGCAGAGTTCCAAGACCAAAACCACTGCTGAGCAAAAAGAACATAAAGGCTCGTCTCAGTTTAGCCAGAGAGCATCTTGATGATCCCCAAGACTTTTGGGAAAATACTCTGTGGACTGACGAGACAAAAGTGGAACTTTTTGGAAGGTGGAGGTCCCATTACATCTGGCGTAAAAGTAACACGGCATTTCAGAAAAGGAACATCATAGCAACAGTAAAATATGGTGGTGGGAGTGTGATGGTCTGGGGCTGTTTTGCTGCTTCAAGACCTGGAAGACTTGCTGTGTTAAATGGAACCATGAATTCTGCTTCTACCAAAAAATCCTGAAGGAGAACGTCCGGCCATCTGTTGGTGACCTCAAGCTGAAGCGCACTTGGGTTCTGCAGCAGAACAATGATCCAGAACACACCAGCAAGTCCACCTCTGAATGGCTTAAGAACAACAACATGAAGACTTTGGAGTGGCCTAATCAAAGCCCCCACCTGAATCCCATTGAGATGCTGTGGCATGACCTTAAAAAGGCGGTTCATGCTGGAAAAGCCTCCAATGTGGCTGAATTACAACAATTCTGCAAAGATGAGTGGAACAAAATTCCTCCACAGCGCTGTAGAAGACTCACTGCCAGTTATCACAAACGCTTGATGCAGTTGTTGCTGCTAAGGTGGAACAACCAGTTATTAGGTTTAGGGGGCAATCACTTTTTCACGCAGGGCCATGAAGGTTTGGATTTTTTTTCAACCAAACTGAATACTACACCAGTCTGAGACCAAACTAAATACTACACCAGTCTGAGACCAAACTAAATACTACACCAGTCTGAGACCAAACTAAATACTACACCAGTCTGAGACCAAACTAAATACTACACCAGTCTGAGACCAAAGTGAACACAACACCAGTCTGAGACTCATATTGACGTTTGATAACCAACAACCTCAGGTTATTTCTGTAGTGAGGACAGAGCTGCATCTTCCTTCAGGAACTACAGGTTCTCTGTTCCCGCTGCAGAGTGTCGGCGTTGTGACGTTTCATCCCGTCAATCACCGTCTGCAGAGATCTGCAGCTCCAGGTTAATGAGGTTTTGTCTGACCGGGGTTCCAGTCCTAAATTTATGGTATTATTCCACCGCTTTTGTGTGCAGCACTTTGTGATTTTATCTGTGTAAAGCGCTTTTCTCTTCTTACTATAGAAGAGAGCAGCGAGCTGCAGAGCGCCAGTCTGTTCACATCACGTCTCATTCATTTTCAATGACGTGGCTCGTATTGTTCGCGCCTATAAAACGCTTGTTCAATTTTTTCAACTTGAGCAAATAGGCGCAATATGCTCTATTTGCGTGAGTAAGACGCTTGTTGCGCCACAAATTCACGCCAAACGTGCCGCCTCAAGCAAACACGCGTCTATTCGTGTCTGTACATTGAATTAATTTATGCGAATAATATTATTCGTGTCTGGTGTGAACACAGGGTTAGGGCGCATTCACAAAGCATCGTCCGTTTGGGGACTCTACTCGGCTGGGGGTGGTCTTATGGACCGAGATGGCGTTCACGTTGCACCATAGCCAAACGAGTCAAACCTTTGAATAATGTACCCAATCTCTCCAGAGGTGGCGCTGCATTCAGATTCACCATAGGCGAGGACAGGACATACAACGAACAAGAAGTTCTCACAACTTCCATTTCCTCCCCAAAACGCAAACATGGAGCTTGAAACCGTCACGGTTTTGTGTTTTTTATTCTATCCTATGCAAGCATGCTGCATTTATACGTTGCAACAGGCCCAGTATGAACAACAGACAAACAGCAGACCATCGAAAGTATCGCTCTGTATTTAAGGCGAATTATACGATTTTTAAAAGTACTGCAGTCCCACACGTGTGTTTGTTGTCGTAACATTTACCCACAATGCCCAACGTTTTACCCAAAATGCCATGCTAAACCAAATGCAGGAAGCAGCAGTTTGTGGTCCACTTCTGTACTTGAAGCGGACCGAGACCTGCGTTTGTAGGCAGACCGAGTCCGCTAGTTTGTTTTGGATCAGAACTGTTTGCGCATTCACAACTCCCCCAAACAAAGCGGACTTTCCGAGCACACGGACTCTGATTCCAATCAAAAAAGCTTTGTGAATGCGCCCTTATTCTTCACTTCGTCAGTCAGGCTACATTCAGATGAGCTAATTAACTTCTTTCTCCCCAGAAAGTTGGATGCTGTGTAAACACGCGTCTGGTTTTATATCCCCGTAGGGTACATCCATTGACATAATGCATTCCCTAGCCCCTTACCCTAAACCTAACGCTCATAACTGATTGCCTAAACCTAACCCTTGTCCTAATCCTGACCAAAACCTAATTGTAACTTAATCTCTAAGACCTGATCTTGACCCTCAATATGGGGTTTGGACCTGTGGGGACCGGGAAAATGTCCCTACAAAGGCAAAACACAAATAAGTCACACTCCCAATGCCAAAGCAAACACATAAAAGTTATAAAGATGTGACGTTCATGAACGAATCGATTCTTTAGAACGGCTCTTTTAAATGAGAATCAGATCTCAGGTTTGAGTCGTATGTGTGGGACATCTGACTGTCCACGCTGCCTTCACATGACACGTGTGTGCACCATAGGATTCTGTCTAACACGCTTCATACATGTGAACACATGGGCAGAAAGTGTTGTTCAGAAACTGAGCTCCAAAACATTTACTAAGATTTACACTGATGTAGCTCAGTTTCGTTTATGTTATATTTTTACTGTATTTCTGTATTTTCCCTGTTTTTTTATTTTTCAAAATACCATAGGCTATAGTTGAATTCATATAGCTACATATTTTCATCAGTCTTTATTCTTACATAGTGTGAGTGTTTTTGCATTTCTAAAATGTTTTACATGAAAAATATTTGGAATAAAGTTGTTTTGCATGGAAGTTAATAGTTGCTGAGTTTCGTTGTGCCACAAAGTGTTTATGTGAAAATCCAAAATAATGATCTTACTGTCAAAGCAGGGGACGGGGAATCACCTGATAAAACACTGACAATGAAGACACAAGATTCATGAAAATTATGATCAATAATTCAGAATATTTCCCACCAACCGAGTATTGATGGGGTGTGTAAGTTTGAATTATTCTGATCGAAATTAATCTTGCCGTATAAATCATTACCAGTGATCAGTTTGTGGATAAAAACTGAATTCCAAAATAAAAATGAGAACGAGTCAGAACGGCTCTTTACAAGAACGGCTCCTCAAGTTCCGGCTCCCTTCAAAGAACCGTAAAGCCCATCTCTAAAATATAAGCTGATGACAGCCACACATCTGCGCGAGAACAGGAGCCACAAAAGGCCGGAAAAGAAACTGGTGCAAACTGGGAAAGGAACTGGTGCAAACTGGGAAAGGAACTGGTGCAGCTGGAAACTGAAAGTTTAATCTACAACAACCTCAGGAAAGTCGGCGTAGTCGCAACCGCCTCAACACTTCAACGCCCCGTTTACGCCTTGTGTCCATGGTAACAGCAGGCATCACGTTGCCATGGCAACAGCAAAGAGTCCAACAGGAACCGCTCTAGAATGTCCACCTCTTTGGCTAAAGACAAAAAACGGAGACGTTCTCTGCTGCTGAGGCCGTAAGTTCACTTCTTTCCTCAACAAGCTTCAACTGTGTGCAGGCGCGCGCGCGCAGCTGCGTTCACTGTCGTGTCCACATGTTGGTGTGTTGCAGCTTCTCTCGAGCTGTGAACGTGTCCGTGTCCAGCCGTCATGGAGTCCACCAGAGCTCCAGACAGTCCTTCAGCGTGGGCGGCTCGTCCAGCCGGAGGAGCTTCAGTCTGGGACGAGGAAGCAGAGTTCTGGACAAGATCGAGTCCCCGAGACAAGCAGTCCGGGTAATGAAGCTGAAGTTTCCTACCGAGCCCCTTTCCCGGTTACACAGGAATGAATGAATGAATGGATGAATGAATGAATGAATGAATGAATGAATCCATCCATCCATCCATCCATCCATCCATCCATCCATCCAGTATAAACATACAGTTGTGTGAAAAAGTGTTTGCCCCCGTCCTGATTTCTTTTTTTTCCCCGTTTGTCACATTTGTATGTTTCAGATCATCAGATTTTTAAATGAAGATTTTTATTAGTAAAGGGGGAAAAATCCAAACCTCCATGTCCCTGTGTGAAAAAGTGATCTTCCCCTAAACCTAATAACTGGTTGTTCCACCTTAGCAGCAACAACTGCATCAAGCGTTTGTGATAACTGGCAGTGAGTCTTCTACAGCGCTGTGGAGGAATTTTGTTCCACTCATCTTTGCAGAATTGTTGTAATTCAGCCACATTGGAGGCTTTTCCAGCATGAACCTCCTTTTTAAGGTCATGCCACAGCATCTCAATGGGATTCAGGTGGGGGCTTTGACTAGGCCACTCCAAAGTCTTCATGTTGTTGTTCTTAAGCCATTCAGAGGTGGACTTGCTGGTGTGTTCTGGATCATTGTTCTGCTGCAGAACCCAAGTGCGCTTCAGCTTGAGGTCACCAACAGATGGCCGGACGTTCTCCTTCAGGATTTTTTGGTAGAAGCAGAATTCATGGTTCCATTTACCACAGCAAGTCTTCCAGGTCCTGAAGCAGCAAAACAGCCCCAGACCATCACACTACCACCACCATATTTTACTGTTGCTATGATGTTCCTTTTCTGAAATGCCGTCTTGGAACTTTGGTCTTGGAACTCTGCCATGCAGCCATTTTTGCCCCCCAGTCTCTTTCTGATGGTGGAGTCATGAACACTGACCTGAATTGAGGCAAGTGAGGCCTGCAGTTCTTGGATGTTGTTCTGGGGTCTTTTGGGGGCAATTACTTTTTCACACAACTTTAGTTCCAAGACCAAAACCACTGCTGAGCAAAAAGAACATAAAGGCTCGTCTCAGTTTAGCCAGAAAGCATCTTGATGATCCCCAAGACTTTTGGGAAAATACTCTGTGGACTGACGAGACAAAAGTTAAACTTTCTGGAAGGTGTAGGTCCCATTACATCTGGCGTAAAAGTAACACGGCATTTCAGAAAAGGAACATCATAGCAACAGTAAAATATGGTGGTTATCTTTGTCTAATATTGAAATTTGCTTGATCTGAAACATTTAAGTGTGGCCAAGATGTTTTTTCTTGCAATAAGAAAAAAAAAATCTGCCCCAATGGAACAAGCAAAATTTTCTTGATAAGATTTCTTGAAATAAGATGCATTACCTTAAAACAAGTTCCTATATCTCACTGAAATGTTTCTCTTTTGGTAAGTTTGACTTATTTTGAGTGTGATGAGATATTTTGACTGAAAATGAGGAAAATACACTTGGTAAGATTTGAGTCTTTGCAGTGCATATGTAGTGTTTTATAACAAAACATCCTAATCACATTTTTGAAAAGAAGTGTAGATGACTAAATGAAGGCAGTGAAGTAGAAGTATGTGGACGTGCTGCTGCCTGCAGGTGTTGGATGATGAAGGCAACGACGTCACCCCGCTGCCACTGGGTCACTCAGAACCAGGAGCAGCTCAGGACAGAGCCAGCAGGTTCTTCCTGGATGAAATCTCTGCTGGATCCGTGTCAGACCATGCAATGGCCACCGGGAGCTTCATTATGCCTTTTCTCAGGTACCACAGCACTTTGCTTCCCACCTGCTCCACCTGGCAGAGCACAGAGGAGCAGATTCAGGACTAAACCAGCTGATATTACTTTGCTCTGATAGGGGACAGGATTACTTTCTAAATACTGACAGACTCCAGCTGCTTTCTTGGCTTTCAGATCTTTTTGTCTCCATTTCTTCATGTTTTCATTACTTATTCCCTGTGTCATTTCACTTTATGACACGTAACTTCATTTATGGACATAAATGTTAGGATTTCTTTGTATGTGTGCATTACTTGGGTTGTTGCCGACATCTGGTAAAAAAAAAATCATGTCAATATCTCTACTAGAAATATATTTTGGTTCAATAGGTCGTTTATTCCAACTGCCATAAGACTGTATAACAGAGCACTGCTCTATTATACAGTTAATTACTATTGACAGTAAAAAAAAATATTGTGTTTAATTTCTTTTTTTGTTGTTGATTGTACAGTCGTCCTCAAAATTATTTACAACCTCCAATTAAAGAAGGAAAAAATCAGCTCTCAGTGAAATAAGATGAAATTTACAAAAGTAATAATAAATAAAACTTGATTTTGAATTGTGGTGCAACAGAAATATTAAAAACAAACAAACAAAAAATAAAACAAGTAAACAAGCATGATGGGGCTCCGAATCTAAAATGTTGTTGAGACAATCGCTGCAATCAGGTGTTTTCTGTAACGTCCAATCAGACGTCTGCACCTGTTGACAGGTATGTTGGTCCATGTTCATGGGGAAAGGTGCTCTATTTTGTCTGGGACAGTTTTTTATTTTTTATTTTTTAAAATGATTATTTTCAACCACAATTCCAAAGCAATATTTTATTTCATGAAATTATAATTTTGTAAATTTTTATTATTATTTCTTTTTTAGTTTCTTTTTACTCTTGTAAATTTAGCCTTTTCTTTAATTGGAATGCTGAATAATTTTAATGTGTTTACTGTTTCTATAAAGTATTCAGACCTCTTCTGCATATTTGATGGTGCCTGATGTCTGATCCCAACATTTAGAAAGTCGTGTTTTCTCATATGTCCAGCAGGTCAGTTATGGGTAGTGGCAGAATTTCCAGCCAGTCCACCATCGAGTCTGTGAGCGAGGAGATTGAGGAACCATTCTTTAAGCGAGACGTCCCCATCAGCTTCCCAGGTTCATTCCAGGAAAATGTTTTGTCTTCATCCTGTCATTGTTCATCGTTGTCTGCTGTTGTTAACTCATTGACTGCCAGAGCGCTCCATATTGCCAAGATTTTTAAGCATTTTCACAGGCTTTTGGAGAGCCACTGAACATTGTGTACTATGCCTATGTACTTCACTTTATTTATCCACACATGCATAATAACACGTTATAATAACACATGTCAATAATTGCCACCATTAATTAAAAGGCAGGTAGACCTAAATGTTGTGTGTTTGAATCAGGTCTCCCATGGAAGCTATCTAAAGCTTACTAGGAGAGCCTGGTTACACTTAACAAGACAAACACAGCACATTATAACAAACATTAGACAAACAGGACAACATGGACCCCACACAAAACGTTAAACGCTTACACATGACAGAGTATGAGACTAATTTAACAGTTTGCAGGGTAGTTGAGCGTGTAGAACTGCACTTCAGTTCAGTTCCAACTCAGTATAGGAATTAAGCAAATTGACTTCAACATCTTCTTAAAGGAGGAGATAGAAGTCACCATTTTTAGTCCTTCCTCAAGCTCATTCCAGGTCTGCGGTCCCCTACATGCCAGAAAGAAGCTGGTGCATTTAAGTCTAATTCGCTTCCCTATAATTAGATGTTTTTTTCTAGTGTCATACACATGCTGAGGAACCCAAACTGGAACAAGCTCACGCAATCTAGAGTTGGTTTTATTGATAATTTGGTGCATAACACAAGCATTATGAAAACTATTTAACTCAGGTAAACTAAGAAGACCAAGGCGAAGGAAGAGAGGTCTTGTAAAGGCATTGTACTCAGACCATGTCGTAGCTCGAATGATCTTCTTTTAAAGTTATTTTCAAGTTACTGGGATAGGTGTGGCACCAAATAACATTGCAATAATTTATATGTGGTTCAAACAGGGTTTTGTATAAAGTCAGTAAAGCTGTTAGAGGAAGATAATGTCTTATTTTGAAAAATATTCCAGTATATTTGGCTAGGTTGGTGATTAATTGCTCTATATGAAGTTTAAAATTTAAAGATTAGTCGATGAGGACCCCAAGGAATTTGGTAGAATTTATTCTGATTAATTTTTTACCATTTATTTAAGAGGTATATGAATTAACACTATATAATTGGTCTTACTGATATTTAGTGAGAGCTTGTTGCACCTAAACCAGGTTTCTATTTTCTGTAGTTTGGTATTTAGTTTGTTCTGTAGTTCAGCTACATTAGCATGTGATAAAAACAGGTTGGTATCATCAGCATAGATTATCTTATGAAGTGAATCCGATATATTAGCAAAATTATTAATGTAGATAATGATGAGTAATGGTCCTAGAATTGATCCCTGAGGAACCCCGTATTTGTGATTTTTGATCATTGATACTGACATACTGCTGCCGATCATGAAGGTAACTTTCAAACCAGTTGAGCGCTGTTCCTCTAACCCCATAATGTCACAACTTGCCCAGTAAAATATTGAAATCAGCTGTGTCGAAAGCCTTTGATAGGTCCAAGAAAATGCCAATTCCACAATCACCCTGTTCCACAGCATCATTAATCTTCTCAACAAGGTCTAAGACAGCCATACTGGTTGAGCTCTGTTTCCTGAAGCCATATTGGGAACTGGAGAGAATATGCAGCTTTTTAAGATACTTACTTAGTCTGCCGTATACCTCTCTTTCCAGTACCTTGGACAGAGCTGGTAAAATAGAAATTGGTCGAAAATTACTGATGTTATTTTTATCTCCTGATTTGTAAATTGGAATAATTTTTGCAATTTTAGTCATTTCTGCTATGATGCCATGGTATAATGATTAATGCAATGAGCTAATGGAGGAACAATAAAATTTGAGACTGCTGTCAATATTTTGCTGCAGATACCATCAGCCCCTGCTGTGTAGTTTTCATAATTTTTGATAATATTATTAAGTTCAATGGAATCAGTAGGTTTCATGAAGAAAGACTGCACATACCGGCCCATTAAATACACTGCCCGGGAAAAAAAAAAGTCGGCAACAAAAAAAAGGTCAAACATTTAACATTTGGTTGGAGCCTTTAGCTTTGATTGCGGCAGCATTCGCTGTGTTTCCAGAAGCTTCTGCAATGTCACCAGATTTATTTGAATCCTGTTGCATCAATTTTTCACCAAGATCTTGATGATGATTGTAGAGTCTGACCACAGCACATCCCAAAGATTCTCAATGGGGTTCAGGTCTGGACTCTGTGGGGGCCAATCCATGTGTGAAAATGATGTCTGATGATCCCTGAACCATCTTTCACAATCTGAGCCCGATAAATTCTGGCACGGTCATCTTGGAATATGGCCGTGCCATCAGGAAAGAAACATCCATTGATGGAATAACCTGCTCATTCAGTATATTCAGGTATCAGCTGACCTCATTATCTGAGCTCATACTGTTGCTGAACCTGGACCTGAGCAACTGCAGCAACCCCAGATCATCACACTGCCCCCACAGGCTCATACAGTAGCACTAGGCATGATGCTGCATCACTTCATCTGCCTTTCCGGCCACATTTCTTCCTGGAAGACGATGGTCCACTATCCTTCCAGTTTTTCATAATGCGTTGGACTGTTCTGAACCCAGTTTTAGTAGTTTCTGCATCTCCTTAGATGTTTTCACCTCTTGATGCCAATGATCTGACCCTTCTCAGACAGACTAACATCTTTTCCAAGACCACGGATGTGTCTTTCCACATGCTTGTTTCGGAAATGAGAAGCAACTCATTGCACCAGTTGGGGTTAAATAACTTGTTGCCAGCTGAAAGATAATCGCCCATGCAGTAATTATCCAATAGGAGGCTCCTACCTATTTGCTTAGTTACATCCAGGTAGTGGCTTTTTTTTTTGCCAGGCAGTGTAGTTACTTTAAGAATATCCCTGGGGATGCCTGATTTCATCAAGAGTACCTAACTGCACTTACAATGACCGGCAAGGGTGCCGCCATACATCCAATCCATTCAGGAAGTCTCATGCGGATGTTAGTTAAATACCGCCAAGAGTAATTATCTGCAGCTTGCAAACAGATGTGTATAGTGTAGTCAGGTGGTTAGGGTTAGGAAGAAGGGTCAGGGTTAGGGTTAGATTTTAGTAAGTAACATGAAAAAGAAACTTCCGACTAGGACTTCTGGCGTGGATTGGATATATGGCGACGCACCATGACTGCAGTTGGGTCCCTCTCGATTTCATTGGCAAGCTCTTGTCCAATAGAGACAAAATAGTTCTTAAAACTATCAGCGAGCTCAGGTAGATTACTATTCACCGCATCTGGAAGTACTAATGATTTATGACCCCTGTTGAGAACTTCATTTAAAACAGACCATGTTCTTTTGGCATCTCCCTGGGCTGTACTCAGGTGTTCGGTATAATAATTGCATTTACTCTTCCATATAATATAGGTGAGTTTGTTTAGATATATATATACAGAATAAATATATATATATATATATGTATATACACACACACACAAAAAGTTAGGGATATTCAACTTTCGGTTTTTGGAGAACAGAATGATGCAGAATAAATATTTAACCATTAAACAATGTACATGTGCATTAAAAGGTTTAGAGAAAGTTTAATTCAGTTTACCTGGAAAGGTTGTAGTGGATTTTAGATGCATATATATAACTATAAACTGAATATACCAAAGGAAAGCTTAGACTCTGTTCTTTCATCAGAAAAAAACCATTTGTTTCTATCTTTTTCCGCTCTTTAGTCATCTGCAGTAGAACATGGGGTTGTTGCAGCAACAATGCTGCTTTTCACCAAAAGCTGAGAAAACAAGCTTTTTATGCAACATTGCGCTTCAAGTGGAAAAGTGACTTTGATGCAAATATTTTTACTTCAGTGACGCCTCCAACATCTGAACAGCTGTTTACTTCTATGAAACAACAACAACAACACTGAGAAAAGAGTTTTGGTGGCAAAATAATTATTCACTAGCTACATAAGCCACAACAAGTTTGTTTCACAACATAACATTTGACAGAAATGTCTATCTGTCTATCCCTCCTTCCCTCCCTCCATCGTTCCTTCTATCCATCCACTTCTACTTTGCTTACACCACTCGGTGTTATAAAGCCAAAAATGCGCTAATTTGCATACATTTCTCAGAAAGAAAATCTAAACAAAGGTTTAAGCCAGGTTCAAAGTTTCTTTTGAACTTTGTTCACATATTAAAGTCAAACGTTTTCATAGAAGGGATTTTGGATATCTCTATAGATCATTTCACAATTTAGAATATGCTGTCAACAACCGGAAAAAACTCATTTTTTGACATATTTTTGGGATGAAATGTTCTATAAATCAGGCTGTGAATAAGATTTTTAAAAAAAATCCTTCTGTGAAAACTTTAAGAATACAGTCAGAAGCAAAACTTGAAAGTTTGGTTTCTGTAAGTGCTCCTGAAGTGGAATAACCCGGAATAAGAGAAAAACTCATTTTGAGAAAACAGCCTTTAAAGTTTCGGATTGTAAAATTCTTCACATTTTTGTTCTATAACCCTATTTACAGACATCAGATCCAATCAGATTCATGAGGTGGAAATATCAAGTTTGGTTGAGATGACATTGTTTAAGAAAAAGAGACGTTTCCAACGTTACCAGACATGATGGGTTCAGACGAGCATCAGGGTGCTGAGCTCCGTTTAAAACACCAACTTCAGATGCATTTTGAGGAGATTTGGGTGCATCAGACAAAGAATCATGAAATAAACTCCTAAACTGTTTAGTTTTGACGTTTTTTTCACACTAGTCTGAAAGAAAACATGTTGAAGGAGGTAAAAAAAAAAAAAAAAAATCTCAAAATTGACCAGGTGATGAAAAAATGGGGTTTTTACCTGGAGTGCCTCCTCTTAAGCTTGTCTGACGCTGCCATCTACTGGATCAGGTGAAAATTACAGAAATAAAGACAATCAACACTTCATTTTCTCTGACAAGCTCTGCCAGTGTCTTGCAGCTCCGCTGATTAAAACCCGCAATTAACGTTTCAGACGTGAATGGCAGCCAGTGAGTTGAAGACAGAACCACCACATCTAAGCAGGAATGAGCAGCACGACTCCTCAGCGGCAAATTTACCACCTTTACTTTTACTTTCTGTCCCCTGCTAGACGAGAAGGAGAAAAGGGACTCGGAGACGGAACAAGTGACAGAAGACATGCTGAGAGAGATCGTGGCGGTCTCTGTCTCTGAGACAGACACCATAGTTCTCCTCGACATGGCCCCCACCTTCGTGGCCTCAGCTGCTGATAACTCTGACGTCACCGTGTGAGTGAAATCCTTCCTGATCATTCAGTCATTTGACAAGATCAAATATTTAAAACCCATCTTATTCTCTCAAACTGATCTATGCAGTCAGGAGTTTATATGACTGTACAGTCATCTTCAAAATGATTCATACCCTCCAATGAAAGAAAGGACAATTTTTCTTTGTTTAGAAGTAAAAGTAGTTTTTCAGTAGAAATCTACCACGTTTTTGGATCTGCCAGTGCATTTAGAACAGGTATTTAACCAGGAGGTCCCACTGAGATTATAAATCTCTTTAACAAGAGAGACCTGGCCAAGGTAGCAGCCAATCAGAATAAAAATACACAGTTCAACAATACAAACAACTAAAAAACAAAACAAAACTACAGAAGTTTACACACAAATAAGACAACTCTTAAAACAAAATACATCCCATGATAAAAACAAGAACAACCCATAAGACATAAAACCACTCAGGAAAGACAAGCACATGTCTCCTTCACCACATTCTTTATGATGCCCTTAAATTCATTCAGCGATATCAGTGTTTCTAATCTGAGGTATTTCTGCAAATTATTCCAAGCCCGTGGGGCATGGTAAGAAAATGCAGTTTTCCCTGGTCTGTCAGAACCCGGGGGACGTTAAGAAGTAACCATTTAGATGAGCGTAGCTGGTAGCTACCAGAACTGACACAGACAAGGTTACACAAATATGCTGGAAGTTTGCCCAGTAACACTTTATAAATAAACAGATACCAATGCTGTTGTCTACGTATAGTTAGTGACGTCCAGCCCACCAGATCATAGAGAATGCAGTGGTGAGTGCGGGATTTTGCATTTGTAATAAACCGTAAAGATGCATGATACACAGAGTCCAGTTTTTGCAAGATAGAAGAAGCTGCATGCATATACAGTATGTCACCGTAATCAATCACAGACAGAAAAGTAGCTTCCACAAGTTTTTTCTTGGCATAGAAAGAAAAGCAAGATTTGTTTCTAAAATAAAAACCAATCTTCACTTTAAGCTTCCTGACTAAAGTTGTAATATGTACATTAAATGAAAGCCTGTCATCTATCCATATACCCAAGTACTTGTAAGCCGGAACTTTGTTTTCTGAGTGTTTAAGACCAATTTTAAATTTGACAGAGACATTTGTAAATACTGAAATGCAGCTTGAAGGTCCTGCACCGCCCCTGCTACAGAGGGAGCATGAGTATAAATAACTGTGTCATCAGCATATAAATGTATTTTTGCTTGCATGTTCTTACCCAGATCATTTATAAAAATTGAAAACAAAATAGGCCCTAAAATGGATCCCTGAGGGACTCCTTTGGATATTTGAAGGAATTCAGATTTATGCCCCTCTGCAAGGACACACTTTAAGCGATCTGTAAAATAATTTTGGAACCATTGTACAGCCTTGAGACTAAAACCAATAGACCTTAATTTGTTTAATAACAATGCATGGTCAGTAGAATCAAATGCCTTGGACAGATCAACAAATAATGCAGCACAATGCTGCTTTCTGTCCAAAGCACCAATGATATCATTAAGCACAACTGTGGCTGCAGTAATGGTACTATGGCCAGTTCGAAAACCTGACTGGAAATTATTTAAGAGATTTTCATCAGCTAAAAACTGTTTTAACTGCAAATTTGTAAGAGATTCATAAATCTTAGCCAGAACTGACAGTTTGGAAATTGGACGATAGTTATTCAAATCTGAAGGATCTCCACCTTTCAGTAGAGGGAGAACATAGGCAGCTTTCCAAATTTTGGGGATGGAATTTGAGAGAAGACTCAAGTTAAAATATGAGCAATAGGCTCAGCAATGATATCAGCTGCTACCTTTAAAAGATAAGGATCTAGATTGTCTGGACCAGCTGATTTTTTCTGATCAATATCTCTCAAAGCCTTCAACACTTGTGTAACTGAGATAGGTTTAAACTCAAACTGATTCAGAACTCCATCAGCTGCTGGCAAAGTGGGACAGAGAACACTTGCGTTTATACTGTGGTTGTCAAATGTAGACCCAGCCTGAATAAAATGTTTGTTGAACTGACTGACCATGAACTTTATCTTTTATTTTGTCTGAACCAATGAGAATTTGTTCTAGAAGGGAAGAGGCCATAGGTGTACTTGATACTGATTTAATTGCTTTCCAAAATTTTGATGGATTATTCAAGTTCTCTGTAACCAACTTTAGATAGTACTCTGACTTTGACTTTTTGATCAATGAAGTACACTTGTTCCTTAGGGTTCTAAATGCTGTCCAGTCAGTCACAGAGTTTGAGAATCCAGCTTGTGCCCTGCTTATCAAAACTTTTAAAGTGTCTTCTAAAAATTATACGAGGTTTTACTTTGGGGATTTTTGTGTCTCTAACACAAGAAATTACACAATGATCACTGATGTCATTGCAGAATATACCCGTTGAGACATATTTATGAGCAGCATTTGTTATAATTAAATCAAGTGCAGTAGATTTATTTTGTGCCTTAACGTTTAGTCTTGTTGGTTCATTTATCAGTTGTACCAAGTTTAAGGCATCACACAGATCTTTTAAGCAATCCGAAGTTCCTGAAAGCCAGTCCCAGTTTAGGTCGCCCATAAGGATAAATCCAACGTCATTTATTTCATGTAAAATATTGGAAATAGATTGAAAAGCATCCCTCGAAGCACATGGGGGTCTATAGCAACCAACAACGGTGATATAAGTATTCTTTGAAATACCCACTTTAATTGCCAACACTTCAAACTGCTTAGCTTTAGTTATTGACAATGTTACAAAGCTTTTGAACTTTGATTTAACATAAATGGCAACTCCACCTCCTTTGCCAACCCGATCAGTTCTATAAACTTTATAACCTTCAATAGAGATCAAGTCATCAGATACTGATTTCTTAAGCCAAGTTTCAGACAGAACCATTACATCAAAGTTGGTCATATTAGCCCAAATCCTGATCAAATCAATTTTGGGGACTAGACTTCTGACATTCAAATGTATAAAACCAAGGCCAGCTCTATCTTTGAAATTTGAGGGGGTAGGTAAACATTGTATAGTGGTAGTCGGTCCGGGATTGGGCTGAACATTACCAGACAACATCAATAGGAGCAAAATCATGCAACGTGATTTCAGTTTGGCAGAGCATATAGAGTTATCATTGCCACCGTCACCAATGAATAGGGGATTATCACGCTTCCGTGTTCCGAACTTCCGGTTTGAAACACTTAGACGGCCCACTGCTGGCCCAGTTCAGTGTCCCTGCTTTACTTTGTAGATAACGTGAATAAACGCCAACCCTACTGAAATTTTCACGGATTCCAGACTGAAGTGATACTAAAGAAGAAGTTGATCACAGCGATTCACCAGAGTGAAGGGCCGAACTTTATAATAAAACAACATAGCATGTTTGTTTGCAGCCGGTGGGGCACAACACCGGCATGCTAGCATTAGCCAGCTAGCGTTTACCGACGTGCTTAACTTTTGCGTCTTAAAACACACATACATCTGGATGTCCCCGTTTCCAGTGGAACAACTGGGGACTGCCAAGAAAGGAGACGCATTCAGATGCTTGTGTGTTTTCAGCCGCACAAAGTTAGGCACGTCATCAAGCTGGCTAATGCTAACCTGCTAACAGTAGTCCGCCAGCTACTACTCTGTTAAACTTTGTAAATCGGATAAACGCCAATGCCAAGTTTTCATCCCAGACTGAGTGATGCTAAGGAAGAAGTGGATCAAAACAACCAATTCGCCGCGGTGAAGGACCGAACTTTATAATAAAACGACACACGTTTGTTTGTGGCCGGCAGACTGCGCAGTCGTGTTAGCAGGTTAGCATTAGCTAGCTCGATAACGTGCCTAACTTTGTGCAGCTGAAAACACACAAGCATCTGAAAGCGTCTCCTTTCTTGGCAGTCCCCAGTTGTTCCACTGGAAACGGGGGGGTACAGACCCGATTTTCAGATGTTTGTGTGTTTTAGGACGCACAATGTTAAGCACGTCAGTAAACGCTAGCTGGCTAACGCTAGCATGCTGTGAAGTGCCGGTGTTGTGCCCCACCGGCGACAAACAAACGTGTGTTTTATTATAAAGTTCGGCCCTTCACCGCGGCGAATCGATCGCTTTGATCCACTTCTTCCTTAGTATCACTTCAGTCTAGAATGAAAACTTGAGTATGTTTGGAGTTTATCCGATTTAAACAGTATAACAGAGCAGGAACGGCTGTCGTTAACATGGCCCGGAAGAGGAAGTGCTCAAAATCCGGGAACTTCCGGTAAGCGTGATAATCCCCTATTGTGAAAAGGAGTCCTCAGAGACAGTAAAGTGATTTTTCAGCAACAGTAAACTCTGAATACAAGAGATTTTGATGATTTTTGGTTTTTGATTTTTGGTAACGAGCTCATCTACCTGGCAGAGGAGCTAATTAAACCCAGCTGGTTCAGAGATTGGTTGTAAAAACTGACAGACAGGATTTCTACTTTCTACTTCTAGCCCGTTTTTGACACCTCTGCAAATTTCACAACAGTAATTCAAATAACAGGAAAATAAACTAATGATAAATACAAATTTACAAAATTATGATTTTTTTAAATAAAATATTGCTTTTTAATTGTGGTTAAAAATGATTATTAAAAAAAACAACAACAAGCAAACAAATGTATCCCAGACACATTAGAACACCTTTCCCATGAACAGTGGACCAACATACCTGTCAACAGGTGCAGATGTCTGATTGGACGTTACCTGATTGCAGTGGAGCCCCATCATGCTTGTCTACTTGTTCTATTTTTTGTGTGTTTGTTTCTAATATTTCCTTTAAACCACGATTTAAAAGCAATGTAATGATTTTTATGAAATTCTTTTGAAATTATTACTTTTGTCAATTTCATCTTATTTCACTGACAGCTAATTTTCTTTTCCTTCTTCAATTTGATGGTGTGAATAATTTTGAGGACGACTGTACGTAACTTAAATACTTTTTTTCTTTGATTGTTAAAGGTGCTGTCATCTCTTTGTTTCTCCAGGGACAGAAACAGCTGTGATGCCGAGGTTCGTGGGGACAGAAAAGGGATTAAATATGTGGACAGATCCATGCAGACGTTGAAGCGTGGGACGAAGAACAAACAGGTTCAGAAGGACAGAGTAACCACGGTGGATGCAGGTTAGTTTCAGTTACGTTTCAGTCTCCAGTGGTTACTTCTACAAGTGGAAGGCCAGAAAATCCTGACACGGGCTTGAAATGAATGAAGAATAATGATGAACTCAAAGGGTTGTTGCAACACTTGATGCCTGAAAAGAAAAGAAAAGAGTAAGATCAGTTTTAAAGGGAGAGTTGATGTTTCTCGGTTGCATTTTCCCAGTAACAATTAATTAGAATTGCAAGAAAATTGATTTGCCAAAAGAGGCGTAAAATCTCTCCTTTAGAGATTTATCTCTGGAGTAGAGGCGGGAATTGGCAAAGACTTCACGATACGATACGATACGATACGTATCACGATACGTGGGTCATGATACAATAAAATTGCAATATTGTGACACAGTGATATATTGTGATATTCTAGGCACGTCACATAAATTTAAAGTCCAGCTTGAAATAAAAGTTGTCTCTCTGTACATACACTATATCGCCAAAAGTATCATCTCACCTGCATTGACTCACATCTGAGCTTCAGTAACATCCCATTCCTTATCCATAGGGTTCAGTATGACGTTGGTCCACCTTTGCAGCTAGAACAGCTTCATCTTCTGGGAAGGCTGTCCACAAGGTTTAGGAGTGTTTCTGGGAATCTTTGACCATCTTCCAGAAGCACATTTGTGAGGTCACACTGATGTTGGACCAGAAGTCCTGGCTCTCAGTCTCCGCTCTGATTCATCCCAAAGGTGTTCTATGGGGATGAGGTCAGGACTCTGTGCAGGCCAATGGCGTAATTTCCACGGGGGATAGGGGGGTTTTGACCCCCCCAATAATCAGAGCCAGGTGATATAACCCCCCTAAAAAATAACACAACTCGGATTTAATAATAACATTACTGATCTTTTATGAACATATTGTTAATCCTTTTTATTAGCTACAATATTTTCTAGCAAAACAACAGCACCTTTGATCATCTGGTATTGTAATGCACCCCCCTCCCTCTTCCCCCGCCGTGTATTTGGTATTACCCATACCATTTCTATCTTATTGCTGTATTTGATGGATGGAGGGAAACAGAAGACCAACAGTAATGTAAAGAAGAAAAGGTGGACAGACGACATGATTCATTGATGATCGACATCAACCTTAATAAAAAAGAACTGATTGGCCAAAGAGAGGTAAATACACGCACATGAGAGGTAAATACACACACATGAGGAGTAAATACACGCACATGTGCGTCTTCATCTGTGCACTCCATCAGCGCGCGGACAGAGCGCACGTCGGAAAACACAGCCACTTAAAAGCAGACACACACAAGTGTTAGGCTTTTCTCTACCAGAGACCAGGATGTGGTCAGGTGTGTTTTAGAAGAACTGAAGCTCCCCAAAGTTTTTTTGGAATATTGGTTTCATTAGTGACTTTCTAACAAAGCCCACATGGTAGCTATCCCTGTTAGGCTGATGCTAAGACTGTTATTTCCCAGCTGTCTCTGAACGCAGCACAACTTCGAAGTTGCAAGTTTCACCGTTTTGATCGCCTTCCTCTCCTGGTCGCGTGCTCATGGATGTAAACTGGATCAGTACATGATCCATGCTGAAGTTTAGAAATGCAGAGCAAAAAGCTCCCAAAGTTGTTGTTTGCTTGTTTGTTTGTTTGTTTTTTTAATGCTGTGACGTTTCGGGCGTTTTGTCTAATATTTCACTTTCACCCAGCACCAGTCCTCCTCACTATCTGTGATGCGCGTGATTTACTTCTGTATGAACTTTAGAAATGCGACGTGACTTCACAGCGTTCAGTTGTCATATGATTATTTAGTTTAATTATAATAATTAATTAGTTATTATATCATGTGTCAGTAATGGGGAGGTTACCTGTTACAGGTGCATGAACACTCTGCACTTTAAGGTTCATGCATTCTGAGCTTGTTTTGAAATTAAATGTATTAATGAATATTAGATTATTATAGGCTACTTGTAGCTACAGTGCATTTGATGTCACGTTACCACATCTCTATTTCAGCACAAAGGGGGTCACTGGCCGTCATTCTCACACCCCCCAAAAGACATGTTGGCACTTGAAAATTTAGCCCTTTAAGATCCCATGATGTAAAGGGCAGCTCAATGGATTATTATGATTACTTTTTTTTTATTATTTTGACTTCACAACATGAACATAATTTGGGTCTCAGTGAGAACTAATCATGGAACCTTGTATCATATTTAGATATTTAATAAATGTTAGATAAGTAATGCAAAACATATTTGTTCTAGAAGCTGTTTAATGCTCTTCTGCATGGATGTCTTTGATGTGTTTGACTTCATAGGAAAGTTTCACAGATTTTACAATTCAAGTTTTAATTGCATAAAAGTAAGAAACTACATCGGCCAGCAGTATGTATAATATATCTCTGTTCACTGTCCTGTAATGGGGCTGATTATAGCGGTGAAAAGTAAATAACTAAGTTTACTATTTATCCAAAAGGAAAAGTATCACAATATACTGTATCTCTTATACAGACACCAAATTACCCTGACTTGTTTTACAAATGCAAATAATTAAATAACTAAATAAACAGGCAAAGAATCGGACCCCCCCCAATGATGGACCCAAAGTTACGCCCTTGGTGCAGGCCAGTCCAGTTCCTCCACACCACACTCTGCATCCAGGTCTTTCTGGACCTGCTTTGTGCACTGGTGCACAGTCATGTTGGAAGAGGAAGGGGCCAGCTCCAAACTGGTCCCACAAAGTTGGGAGCATGGAATTGTCCAGAATGTCCTGGTATGCTGAAGCATTCAGAGTTCCTTTCCCTGGAACTAAGGGGCCAAGCCCAGCTCCTGAAAAAAAAAAAACATACCATAATACCCCCTCCACCAAACTTTACACATGGTACAATGCAGTCAGACAAGTACCGTTGTCCTGGCAACCGGCAAACCCAGACTGCTCCATCAGATTGCCAGATGGAGAAGCGTGATTGGTCCTCCAGAGAACGCCTCCACTGCTCTAGTCCAGTGGCGGCTGCTTTCCACCACTGCATCCACGCTTTGCAATGCACTTGGTGATGTATGGATGGATGCAGCTGGTCGCCATGGAAACCCATTCCATGAAGCTCTCTGTCACTGTTCTTGAGCTGATCTGAAGGCCACATGAGGTTTGGAGGTCTGTAGTGATTGACTCTGCAGAAAGTTGGCCACCTCTTCTCACTATGTGCTTCAGCATCTGCTGACCCGCTCCATCAGTTTACGTGGACGACCACTTTGTGGCTGAGTTACTGTCGTTTCCAAACACTTCCATATTCACTGAGCTCCTGAGAGCGGCACATTCTTTCACACGTTTGTAGAAACAGTCTGCATGCCGAGCTGCTTCATTTATACACCTGTGGACATGGAAGAGATGGAACACCTGATTCCATCATTTAAATGGGTGAGCAAATACGTTTGGCAGTATACTGTACATCGGATGACTGAAACAACAAATGAATCAAAATCAGTGAAATCCAGTTTCTCCAGGTCCCGTTTATTAAACTTGGACAGGTTTCTTTGCCACTTGGATCTCATAATAAAACCATTTACAATCGTCCCCCTGAACATAAATACTTCTCACTTTGGGAAATCCCAACTGAATAGATGTGACAATGAAATAAAAATGAAGTGATCTTGAAAACAATGTTACCACAGCTGAGCTGGAATTGGTAGAAATGTACACGAATTCATGTGGAATTAGTAAAACAGTAAAACAAAGTAGTATATGAGTGAAAACGCAAATCAGTGTATTTGAGAAACAAACATTTCAGTCAGTCATTATAATCTCCAACTGGTTTATGAAAACCTGGAAACACATTTTAACTTGCTCTGTCTACTGTGTGTAAAGTTTAACCTGCAGATGCATGTAGATATCAGTGGAAAGCAGTGATTTTTCTACATGCCGGACCACTGCTGAACAAAAGCTCGGGAGATTTTGTAATAGAACAATGAAATCTCGCAAGATTTGTTCGTGAAAAATTTCACACAGTTGTTTTTAATATTGATTTATTGCAACATAAAATATAACAATATTTCAGTGTATCGATATTTTGTCACACCCCGACTCTGGAGGTTTAAATATGCAGCTGATGTTAGAGCAGCTTTCCTCTGGTTTTCAGCCCGTAATGGTCTGGTCCTCTCTGCTAATCTCAGCAGGCTTTCCTCAGTTGTCTCTGCAGCCCTGGTTGTTTACATGATGCCATGCAGCTGTAACCAGGTGTGCTTCACTGTCCACAGCCACATCTGTTTCCACCTTCGACATGTACGTGGACCCTGAGCAAGAAGAGACAGCAGAGAGTCCTGAGTCTGAGAGGACGGACTACACAAGGGCCGACGTGGACTCCAACAGAAGTGGAGACAGGAGCATGTCAGTGACCAGCACGGCTACTTCAGGTAACCATGCAACGCTCTTATTAGTTTCTTTTTAAGTGTTGACAAGGACAGTAGACGAAGATTTCATGAACATGATGGGTGGATGAGGGGTTACCTCTGCTTTTAGCTTAGCATCTTGGTATTTGTGGTTTGTTTTACTCAAAGTTAAAGCTACAGTGTGCAACAAAACCAGAGGTCAACGGCAGAAAAATGCAATATGCAGTTCAAAACTGTGTTTTTATTGATGTGTATTTGCAGCACTAGAATAACTGTTAAATGTTTATTTTTTCAAAATGAGTCATTTATATCAGGGCAGAGCTACGGGGCTGGCGCTGGGGCGGGGGGGAGGTCCCCCCTGGCCAATCACTGGCCACTCCATGCTTAAACTAAAGAAAAAAAAAAAAAAAAAAGGAAGGCGCTCAAGCAGTTACAGAGACCACAAGCTGCTTCCAAACCACTTATTTAACACTATAGCTGCTACCCCGTACAGTTGGAATTTTTAAGATTGGAGATGTAGAAATTGAAAATCCCAGTTTTAAGCTTTTTTTAAAAAAAGTATGTATAAATATATATATATATATATATATGTGTGTGTGTGTGTGTGTGTATGTTTGTATGTATCAGAGCGCATGTTTTTTAAATACACACACACACACATATATATATATATATATATATATATACAGTATATGTATATAGACACCTGTGGGTGTGTTTTTAAAGAACATGCGCTCTGAGGTATCTACTTATGGCCACCCCAGTGAAACATTTCTGGCTCCGCCACTGATTTATATCTTCTTGCTGTGGGTCCACATTCATGGAGACTGCCATGTTTGTGCCACTATTTTTACTACGGTGTCACTGAACGGACAAAATGTGTGTGAAGTGAGAACCCTCTGGACTTGCTGAACTTGAACACTGCTGTATGAACCTTGTTTAACCCTCTGGGGCCAACGGACATCCAGATCGCATGTCTCATTTAAATGATGTAGCAGCTAAACACAGCAATGTAAAGTCTCCATTCCAACTTCTCTGGATAGTGTGGACATCAATCTATTTTTAAATTGTATTGGCAGAACAAATATAACTGGAGTTATGATATAAAATGTACAACCTACTTTCCCCGCTGATATTACAGTCACATTTAATGTGTGTTTTGAAAAGGAAAAAACTGTAAAAACAGCAGATTTTATGGAAAATGTTAGCAAGCAAGAAAAAAAAAAGTCACATAAGCCTAAAAACCCATTTAGTGTTGGTGGGAAAATGCACCACATCAACCAATCAGAAAATTCTGTGACAACATGATGCATTTGGTGGCTGATGAAGATCAGAGGCGGTGGCAGTAACCAAAATTCCCCCAAAACAGATTGAAGGGCTGCCTCCTGGTGGACAGGAGGACTAACACACCCTGGAAATAGCAGCTGTGTCTCATGTTCAAGTGTACAGACTGCGAAGTGCGGATTCGTCGGCTGCATACGTCACAGCAGCGCGCCAAGTCCTGTCCCGTTTCAAAACCGTCTGGAGGATCCTCCGAATCCAGCCTCCAAACCTGCACTCTGTTTGGTCTGAAACGAAGGATACATCGCATGTATCCTTCGTGGCCTCATCTATCTCAGAATTCATTGCAAGCTAGATTAAAAAAAAAAAAAAAAACTTTATTTACATAAGCAATATGTACAAACTCTCGTGAGGGGAGTAACAAGTTTCATACAATACTGTACGGTTACATCAAGAACAAATGCACTGAAAGGTTTGAACAATAAACCTACAAAAGGCTTTGAATACAATAAAGGAAAATAAGATATTTTGCGCACAATATGCAATAAATTATAGTTACAAAGCGATGTAAACACAAAGTTAATCATCATGACTGGGCTTAAAGAAAGGGAAATATTAAAACAGAAGGATAGGAGACTTTTTTTTAACAGTTTGTAAAAATCAATAAAACAGGCAAAGTTAGGTATTTAGTTTCATCCCGCAGAAGATGGGGGGGAGCTGCAGAGCTATGAGTATAATATTTGATTATATTCGTGGATTTTTAAGTGTTAAATGAAGTGTTTACTGGTAAGAAACAACAGATAATCTCTGTGGAAAATTTTAAAAATATGCATGCAAGCATAAAAAAAAGAAAGAAAGAAAAAGGTTTTGCCTCAGAAAATTCACTTTGTTTGATATTATTCATGGGTTAACATGGGGTGTCCACTTTCAGGTAATGACAGATAAATGAAATGGAATAAAATGTATTCCATATTAGTCCTTTCTCTTTTTTTCTAACAATGCAGCTGAAGGAATAAGCTGAAAGAAAGCCGTTACTAGACGGCTGTGGAGTCTGCAGTTACTAGGCACTATGGGTAATTCTCGTCTGCTAGGATGTCCCATTTCAGCAGCCTACCATTTCAGGAGGCTGCTTCAGAGTGTGCGGACTACGTAGCACACTCCGAAGCCTCCGTAGTCTGCGCACTTCGCAGTCTGCACACTTCAACATGAGACACACCTATCATGTCCTTTCTGTCTTGTGATGGACCGGAACTGTTTTTTAGAGTGTAGCAAATAATCTTTGTGGAAAACCAGACCCACAAACCCATTTTAATGTAGATAGTTTTATCTCTCTTTTGATTGCAAATGTTTTATATTGTATTTCCATTCTAAATGATAAAAACTGTTCATGAAACAAGTTTGTGCTTTTCACCATGAAAAATCTAACGTTTTTTTTTTTGCTCTGCTTTTATGTTTTTTGTGTGTTTTTAGGCCCACTGTGTTAATAGTGTGTCAAAACAAAACACCTGTAAAATCTCACTGCTGAGGTTGTGTTGAAAAGAATGGTATTCAACAAGGAAAGGTCATCATTCAGTGAAATATAAAGGTAAAAACAAAAATAGTTTAAAATGACCATGTATACCCCAGTCCCCAGAGGATTAATGGGAGTTAGTACTTATCCCAAACAGTGCTCTGACTTAAAAGGCATTAATAGTAGTTACTGGCCCAGACTTTCTGCAAGATATCTTATGCATTGCAGAATTAGGACATGAGGCCTCCCACTATTATGCCATGCTTATAAATAATTCTGGCCATAGTAACACCACAGCCCTAAAAGCAACATGGCAAAAAGATTAAGACTGGGTTGGAGTTATTGATATTACTAAATATGTCTCCAGAGACATCAGAATAAGATGAATACAGTTCAAGATTCTTAATTGATATTACTCGTATCCTAGCAGGTTATTTAAATTAGGGCTTAAAGACACCCCAGAATGCTGGAGATGTAACGGGGTGACAGGGGATCTTGTACATGCACTGTGGTCATGCCCCAAAGTCATGCTTTCCCAAAATAGTGGGGATAGCCTTCAACCTCTGTCCTGAACTATACAAACCCTAAAGCTATCAACCACATGGTAAAACCTTTAGCTAATTGGGTCCAGACCAGACAAGCATCGTGATCGGCAAACAGATAAGAATGAGGAAGTGGAAAGATGCTATGGGCCCATTATTCCAGGAATGGGTCTTGAAGCTAGGTAAGGTAGCAGCATTTGAGAAAATGTCATAGTGTGACGAATGAGGTAGAGAAATACACCACTCACAAAAAGTTAGGGATATTCAACTTTCGGTTTTTGGAGAACAGAATGATGCAGAATAAATATTTAACCATTGAACAGTGTACCTGTACATGTGCATTGAAAAGTTTAGAGAAAGTTTAATTCAGTTCACCTGGAAAGGTTGTAGTGGATTTTAGATTAATTCTGACATCATACAAAAAGCCAAATATCCTTAACCTTTTGTGAGTAGTGTATAATGATAGATGGGGAAAGTTTCTGCAATTTCACTAATAACATCTGACGGACTCAGTTTCTTTATTCCTGTTTATTTTTCTGACTATTACCTCCCCACTATTCCATTGTCAACCTGTATTTTATTAATCTGTGTTAACCCTTGTTCCAATGAGTATACAGCGGGTAAAACAGTATTTATCACATCAACATTTTTCTCAGAAAATATATTTCTAGTAGAGCTATTGACATAAAATTTTCACCAGATGTCGGCAACAACCCAAGTAATGCACACATACAAAGAAATCTTAACATTTATGTCCATAAATGAAGTTATGTGTAATATAGTGAAACAGGGAATAAGTATTGAACACATGAAGAAATGGAGACAAAAAGATCTGGAAAGCCAAGAAAGCAGCTGGAGTCTGTCAGTATTTAGAAAGTAATCCTGTCCTCTATCAGAGCAAAGTAATATCAGCTGGTTTAGTCCTGATTGATGCCTTTATAAAGGTTTCTCATCACCAAGGTGTCAGACAAGAAGCATTGCATGATGGGTAAAAGCAAAGAGCTGTCTAAAGACCTACACAACCTTATTATTGCAAACACATTGAAGGCATTGGTTCCAGGTGCATTTGTAAACTTGTGAAAGTTCCAGTGAGCACCATTGGGACCATCATCCGGAAGTGGAAAGAACACGGCATGGTCATAAAGCGGCCACGGCCAGGTGCTCCTCACAAGATTTCAGACAGAGGAGTCCGAACAATCATCAGAAAGGTTCTCCAACAGGCCAGGACCACTCGTGGAGAGCTTCAGAAAGACCTGGAACCAGCAGCTACAGTTGTTTCAGAGAAAACAAGAAGGAATGCACTCAACCGCCATGACCTTCATGCACGCACACCACGCAAGACTCCATTTCTGAAGAAGAAGCAGGTTGATGCTGGTTTGAAGTTTGCAACACAACATCTGGACAAACCCATGACATTCTGGGAAACATAGTCTGGTCAGATGAGACCAGAACTGAACTCTGCAGATGTCATAAGACACAACATGTTTGGAGGAGAAATGGCACCAAAATCACCATAGCAACAGTGAAGTTTGGAGGTGGGAGCATCATGGTGGGGGCTGTTTTTCAGCATGTGGTACTGGCAGACTTCATATCATTGAAGGAAGAATGAATGGAGAAAAGTAGAGAGACATTCTGGACCAGAATCTGCTGTAAGATGAAAAGAGGCTGGATCTTTCAGCAAGATGACCGTCCCACCACACAGCCAAGAAACACTCACCTGCTTTAAGAAGAAGAAGATAAAGCTGCTAGAACGGACCAGTCAATCACCCGACCCGAAAGAACTGAAGATTCGAGTTGACAGAAGAGACCCGGAACCTTGAAGTTTTGAAGGCAGTTTGTGGAAGAATGGACCAAAATCACACGTGAGCAACGTTTTCCACTGGTTTCTCCATACAGGAGGCGTCTGGAGGCTGGAACCACCAACAAAGGTTTTTACACTAAGTAGTAAATAAATTTCAGTAAGCATATTCAATACTTATTCCCTGTGTCATTTCACTATATTACACATAACTTAATTTATGAACATAAATGTTAGGATTTCTTTGCATGTGTGCATTACTTGGGTTGTTGCCGACATCTGGTGAAAATTTCATGTCAATATCTACTAGAAATATATTTTCTGAGCAAAATGTTGACATGTTCAATACTTTTTGTCTGCTGTATGCATTTGTTGCATACATGTGCATGCACTGTATGTGCTTATGGTATGTACAGGGAGTGCAGAATTATTAGGCAAATGAGTATTTTGACCACATCATCCTCTTTATGCATGTTGTCTTTCTTCAAGCTGTATAGGCCCAAAGCCTACTACCAATTGACCTATGGCTAAGCCCCGCCCCCTCCACTCACTCGGACAAACAAACATTCGGTGACAGGCGCTATGTGACATTTCGGGAGATGACAGCTGTCAACACGGACAACAGACGCGTGATCGGACAGAGAGATCATGACAAGATAAATTAAAAAACATAAAAACAATACAAACAAACAAAAAGAAATTGTTCAGAAGTCTTAAACTGGGAGTAGAAATCAGCCTGTGAGTCTCTGAATGTGACTCGTGTCGCCCCCTCAGTTTCTTGAACAAACTACTGCACGGCTGCTGTTGTTGTGCCAAAAAGTGATCATCTGACAAAAACCGATCAAACAGCCACGGAAGCGGAGCAGTCTGGCTGCAGCTTGGAAGCCAGAGGCGTGTCGTTATCGACGTTATTACACGACACCTGTACTACACGACAGCGTCTTATGTACCGTTACCACGTACCAAAACTAGCATGTCTAGCTAGCGTTAGCCAACTTAAACTAACGTTAGGGAAGGTAACTTCATATTTCTTTCAAGCAAAGTGACAACATGTTGCCTCGAATACGATGTTGCCTTACCTTAGAACAGATGTAGACATGCTTGTTCATTTTATCCACGTTCAGTTGATGTGGTCTGCCGCATAACTTTGGCTTGATGTGACTTGGTAAAAGGCAAAAAAATACACCCGTCACTCAGCCTCTCAGGATACCTAGTATCGGAGTTGCATGTACCCCATGCACACGTTTGACCATTTTAAACTAAAAAGAAAACATAAAAACAACAAAAACGACCAACTTCAATCATTTCAATGACTTTAAGCAGAGAATGTCCGAGTGTATGGGAAAGCTGTGCGCACTGTGATTGGCTCATCGCGTTGGGGGCGTGGTTTAGCCATAGGTCAATTAAGCATATCAGGTGATGTGCATCTCTGAATGAGAAGGGGTGTGGTCTAATGACATCATCACCCTATATCAGTTTATTAGGTAAACATAATTATCAGGCAACTTAACAATAAACAAATATATCCCCATTCAATTATTTATTTTCACCAGAAACCAATATAACATACACAACATTCAACATTCACAAATATACATTCTACAATCAAAAACAAAACAAAAACAAATCATGAGCAATATATCCACCTTTCTTTGCAAGACACTCCAAAGCTCCACCATGGATCCTTCAGTGTTTTGATCTGTTCACCATCAACATTGCAGCAGCAGCAACCACAGCCTCCCAGACACTGTTCAGAGAGGTGGACTGTTTTCCCTCCCTGTAAATCTCACATTTGATGAGGGACCACAGGTTCTCTATGGGGTTCAGATCAGGTGAACAAGGAGGCCATGTCATTAGTTTTTCTTCTTTTAGACCCTTTCTTGCAGCCACGCTGTGGAATACTTGGATGCGTGTGATGGAGCATTGTCCTGCATAAAATCATGTTTTTCTTAAGGATGCGGACTTCTTCCTGTACCACTGCTTGAAGAAGGTGTCTTCCAGAAACTGGCAATAGGACTGGGAGTTGAGCTTGACTCCATCCTCAACCCGAAAAGCCCCACAAGCCCATCTTTGATGATACCAGCCCATACCAGTACCCCACCTCCACCTTCTGGCATCTGAGTGGGACTGGAGCCTCTGGCCTTTACCGATCCAGCCACGGGCCCATCCATCTGGCCCATCAAGACTCACTCTCATTTCATCAGTCCATAAAACCTTAGAAAAATCAGCTAGATATTTCTTGGCCCAGTCTTGACGTTTCAGCTTGTGCGTCTTGTTCAGTGGTGGTGATTTTTCAGCCTTTCTTACCTTGGCCATGTCTCTAGTATTGCACACCTTGTGCTTTTGGGCTTCCAGTGATGTTGCAGCTCTAAATCTGGCAAAACTGCGGCAAGTGGCATCTTGGCAGCTGCACGCTTGACTTCTCTCAGTTCATGGACAGTTATTTTGCGCCTTGGTTTTTCCACACGTTTCTTGCGACCCTGTTGACTATCTTAATGAAACGCTTGATTGTTGGATGATCACGCTTCAGAAGCTTGGCAGTTTTAAGAGTGCTGCATCCCTCTGCAAGATATCTCACTATTTTTTACTTTTTGGAGCTTGTGAAGTCGCCTTCTGACCCATTTTGCCAAAGGATAGGAAGTGCCTTATAATTCTGTTTGCCTAATACACCTGATATAGGGTGATGATGTCATTAGACCACACCCCTTCTCATCACAGAGATGCAGATCACCTGATATGCTTAATTGGTAGTAGGCTTTGGGCCTATACAGCTTGGAGTAAGACAACATGCATAAAGAGGAGGATGTGGTCAAAATACTCATTTGCCTAATAATTCTGCACTCCCTGTAGTGATGTGCCCGATGAACTGAGACTCCAAGCGCGTGTCGAGAAAAAGGGGCGTTCCTACTAAGCTTCGTTCGGAGCTTGTGTTGTCAGCATAGAATCACGTGACCAGAGCAAAACGAGGCCTCGTTTGTGCAGATGACGAACTGTCGGTCTGTGTTTCACATCTGCCAGGAAACATTCGAATCGCAGATTAAGTTGACAGATAATTTATCCAGCTCAAAATACAAAGACAAAAACCTACAACACCACAGAAACCACATATATCAATTTTCCCACCGATTAATGTTCCTCTGCACCTGCACATTATTTAAGATTATTAAGTCGCCAAATCGAACACTAAACGCCCATTTCCTCAATAAACAGATTTCAGCCCTATGTGACCTCATACTGAGTTCCATAGCACTGCAGTCAACATAGTCACTATTACAACAGTAATTTAGCCAAAATAAAATAAAATGATATGACAAAACGCCACATTTTCTTCATATAAATCATGCGCTCTAAACTCTGTTCTCGTGGACATGGTTTGCAAATTTCCTTTTACTCGGAGGCTGTGGTTCAAATCCCGCGCGTGCTCTCTTATTTATTTTGCAACATTTTATTTCAAACATGACTCAAATACTTAAAGGCACGGATAATCCACATTTATTTGTTGGATGCTGCTAATTTATTTGACAAATCCTTTATTTTCTGGTCATGGGCACTACTGAGATGGTTTGAGTGCATTTTTGTTTGGCCTGATGTGGACCTATTTTAACACTAGATGTCACTAAAGAGAAATATGAATGAAACCCCGAGTACTGAACCTTTTCCCAAACCAATTGGCTGGAAAGCCTCAATGCTTCATGAAGCTTCATTTGGCCATCACTAACTCCCTGTATATATACACATATTTTTTTCCCTTTTTTTGTTATACTTGTATGATCCCCGAGGGGACATTAGGGCTCTGCATTTTACCATCTCTGCACTGTGAGTATCAGAGAGCAGTGGGCTGCTACTTAAAGCACCCGGGGAGCAGTTGGTGGGGGGTTGAGATCCTTGCTCAGGGGTCCACAGTGGTACACCCAGGAGTCGTGTCGGGGGATCGAACCCGGGTCCTCCGCGCCCAAGCCCATGACGCTACCACTGGGCTATCCACTCCCCCAAAGTGGATCTGCAATGTGTATAATCTCATAAAGAGGTAGGATGATGTGGCAATGGTGCCTTTCAAGTGAGCATATAGACATAATCTGTGTGACAGCGGTACAGTGGACAGTGGATGGTCCTTTATGCTGAAGTCTCTATTTCAGCTAGACTTACATTGCCTTGAACTCCTTTTTGTTCTGCTGTTTGTTGTGTTTCTGATCGGTCATTGTGACCACCTTTTTTTTCCCCTTTTCTCTTCGATTGTGTTTCTTTTCTTGTTTTCAGCTGCCCTAGTTGACTCTGCTCTTCTGTCCTCAACCTGCTCTGATGCTGAGGGCCTGGCAATGCAGTTCAACTCGGTGTGTACTGATATCATGAACCCAGTTGCCCCGTTCTCCATCAGACGCCTAGAGCCCGCATCCCAACCCTGACTGAATGACTCCACTCGCACGCTCCGCCGTGAGTGTCGACGTGCGGAGCGCCGGTGGAGAAAGGATAGGCTGCATGTCTCATTGGGGTTGCTGAGGAAATGTCTGATGGAGTATCAGAAAGCTGTGAAGGTTGCTAAAACAACTCATTTTTCCAACCTTGTGGTCAAAAACAGTCATAAACCTCGTCTTCTCCACCATTAACAGGCTCGTGAACCCACCAAAGCCCCTGTCTCTCCCACCCTCTGTAGACCTTTGCAACAGATTTAAAACCTTTTTCATGGATAAAAACACACTCATTAGATCTCTTCCGGTTCCATCCTCCTTGCTACCTGTGGTCTCCCCCCGACCTCTCTGACTGTCTTAGAGCAGTTTGAACCAGTATCACTGACTGCCCTATCTAAGGTTGTCTGTGGTTCCAAACCCTCTTTCTCCCCCTCTGACCCTGTTCACCCAGTGCTGATTCGTGATGTATTTCACGACCTTGGCCCGATCATTCACCGCCTTCTTAACACATGCCTGGAGTCGGGCTGTGTCCCCTCTGTTTTTAAACATGCAGTTGTTCATCCTAACCACTTACCCTTTATGTAATAAAAATCTCAAAACTCCTTTCCTTTCAAAAATCCTAGAGAGACTGGTGCTGTAGCAACTACAGTCTCATCTAGAACAGAACAATATTTTTTCTTTTCTTTTTTTTTTTTTCCTTTCCTTTTTTTTTTTTTTTTTTTTTTTTTTTTTTTTTTTTTTTTTCCTTTTTTTTTTTTTTTTTTTTTTTTTTTTTTTGTTTCTTTTTTTTTTTTTTTTTTTTTTTTTTTTTTTCTTTCTTTTTTTTTTTTTTTTTCTTTTTTTTTTTTTTTTATTTTTTTTTTTTTTTTTTTTCTTCTTTCTTTTTTTTTTTTTTCTTTTTTTTTTTTTTTTTTTTTTTTTTTCCTCCCCCTTCTTCTTTCTTTTCTTTCTTTCTTCTCCCCCCCCCTCTTTTTTCCCTTCCCCCCCCCCCCTTTCCAGATAAGTTCCAATCAGGTTGTAAACCAGCCCATAGCCCACAGACAGCTCTTGTAAAGGTTTTTAAAGGAGTGATGACATAGCAGTTAAAAACTAGTTTATGTTGTTGGCATTACTGCATATGCAAATACTCTAAAGAAAAAAACAGCATTTTTTACAGCGAAGTATTGTTTTGAAACGCCAGACCTCACTTCCTCAGTAATACAGTTGGGTCCGGTGATGATATGGAGCTTTACCCGGAGACCACGTTGACTTAATTTTGATTGGCTACACCTTATTTGGCTATGACCTTATTTGGAGAATCTAGGTCAAGCTGCGGTCGGACTTTGCTAAAGGCTAACTGCTAGCAACATGTGCACTTCAGACAGTGTGAGCTACGTTTATCAGACAAGACAGCATTTAGAAAATAAATAAACTTACAGGTAATGACAAGGTTGTGGCCCCCCTCCCTCAGTGTTGCTGCAGAAGTTTGCTTTTAAATCCATTTGTTTGAAAATCCAGACCTGACTGCACAGAAGTTACTACTAGCTCCATACACGCAGCTGAATCAGACAAGGAGGGGAGGGGGAGTGGACGGTGCATAGACCGTTAGGAGGGAGAGAGAGAGGGGGGGGGGGGGGGGGGGGCGCTGTTTACTTGATAGTGTGCTCTTATTGGAGCAATTAAATTACGTAGAATGATAGAACTACGTAGAATGATAGAACTACGTAGAATGATAGCCTGCTGTCTGATTTAACTGTTTCTGAGCAGAGAGACAAAGCTGACAGACCATAAACAGGAACTTTGATTCTCACTCTGGACATTCACATGGCCTCATCAGTGCACAGCAGATCGTATTATACCCCCAAAACCCCAGAAAAGTGAAATTTGATGTCACGGCACCTTTAATGACCTGATTTTATCTGTCGACTCCGGCCACCCTGCAGCGCTTGTCCTTCTAGACCTGACGGCTGCTTTCGACACTGTGGACCACCAGATACTAACTTCTCATCTACTCCCTCTCCGCTGTCCTGTGGTGTTCCCCAAGGTTCCATCCTAGGCCCCATACTGTTTTCATTGTATGCTTCCGCTGGGAATGATTTTTCAGAAATATGGCCTCCACTACCACTGCTATGCCGATGATGTTCAAGTCTACCTCTCATTGGGCCCCAAAATGGCCCAATAGACCGGCTCTTTCACTGTCTCAACGACTTGAAGGCGTGGATGGCTCTGAACTTCCTTCGCCTCAACGATGACAAAACTGAGATTGTTGTCTTCAACCATTCCCCATCTAAAAATAAGTTAAGCCCTGACCTCGGCCCCTTGTCTGGTCATATTCGCCCTCATGCCAAAACGCTAGGGTTCACCATCGATAGTGCTGTAAAGCTGGACACTCAGGTGAACTCTGTGGTGAAGAGTGTGTTCTTTCAGTTAAGAACCCTACATAAACTAAAACCCTACCTGCCCAGACAACACCTTGAGAAGGTAGTCCACCTGCTGATCATGTCTCGCCTGGACTACTGCAATTCCCTTTACCAGGGCTTAAATCAGCACTCCCTCCACCGTCTCCAGGTAGCTTAAAATGCTGCGGCTCGCATGCTCACTGGTGCACGCCGACGCACTCACATCTCGCCTATTCTGGCTCAGATTCACTGGCTCCCTGTTGCTTTCAGGATTCAATTCAAAATCCTGCTCCTGGTCTTTAAAGCCCTCAATGGCCCCTCACCTACATACCTGGCCGAGCTCCTCACCAGCTACACCCCCCCCCCCGATCATTAAGATCCTCCTCCTCGCGTCTCCTGGATGTCCCCAGGTTTAGATGTGACTCTAAGGGTGGCAGAGCCTTTTCTGTGGCGGCCCCACGACTGTGGAACGGCTGCCTCTGAATATCAGAGCCGCTCAGTCACTCCCTGCCTTCAAAAAGCTGCTCAAGACCTTCCTCTTTACCCAGGCCTTTCCATCACTATAACCCCCCCCTCACTACTCTCTTCTTTCCATCCTTGGTCTCCCATGTCATCCCTCCTTTTATTGTGTTTTAGCTCTGGGTCATTACGACCTTTTTAATATGACTGGTGTCCTTTGTATTTTATTTCATGCTTCATGTAAATATCCTCTCTGTTAGTTTTTGATATTATTTTTATGACTTATTTTAAGTAACCTGCCATTAAGTTGAGTTGTACAGCACCTCGGGCTCCAAAGGGATGCTGTTCGTGTGCTCTATAAATAAATTGAACTTGAACTTGAACTTTGTTTGTTTGTTTTTTGGTATTGTAAAAAAAAAAAAAAAAGCATAATAAAAACTTAAATCATAAAAAAGTAGTTACTCATACTCCAGTCATAGCTACACCTGAGATGACTGGATCCACTCACAGATGAGTTTTGGCCTCTGATGGCCACCATACATTCACAACAGTGCATATGAAGTTGTTATCCATCTTTACCATCAGATGTCAGTAATTCTTACACACTGTACCTTTAATGTTCATGTCTCTACCTTTACCTGGTCTTCTTATTCCTTTATCTATTTCCCGTTAACGTCATATTCCACACATCTTCAGTCAGCGGTTCCAGCTCGCTGAAGGAAGTGGAAACACTGGGGAACACTCTGAACCCGGAGTCAGACTCGCAGCTCATCATGCTGTCGGAGAAGTTCCAACATTCCTTGCTGGTGATGGAGAGGAGCATCCTTTGGAACCGTTTCCAGCCTCAGCTGGCTGCTTACAGACAGCTGCCTGTTTTGCAAGGTAATCTCAGCCATCATTATCATCACCATCATCATCATCATCATCATCATAGAATGACTGACAGTGAATGTTGTGATTTTCAGATCCAGACAGGCCAGAGAGGTCTGAGGAAGACGAGCAGAATGAGGAGGATCCCCAGATCTCCCGGTCTCCGGCCCTGGAGTGTCTCTGGGTTTTCAGCTGTGAGCTCAGCAGAGGTCTGAGTGTCAGCAGCATGAGCTGGAACAAGAAGAACCCGGTAACAGAAACCAGCCATCAACCTAACCAGCATATAAACCGTCCAGATTCAGGGCTCTGAAGATTGAAAAGAAGTTAGAGGAAGACATTTTCATCCTCTTTCAGGCTGATTGTTTGATTTTCTTTGTAAAACTTATGGAAATCCGTCCATCCATCCATGTATTCATCCGTCCGTCCTTCTTTCCATCCATGTATTCATCCATCCGTCCATGTATTCATCCACCCAACTATCCACCCACCCACCCACCCACCCATCCATCCATGCATCCATCCATCCATCCATCCATCCATCCATCCATCCACCCACCCATCCATCCATCCATCCATCCATCATCCGTCCATCTATCAGTCCATCCATCCATCCATCCATCCATCCATGCATCCATCCATCCATCCATCCATCCATCCGCCCGTCCGTCCGTCCGTCCTTCTTTCCATCCATGTATTCATCCATCCGTCTGTCCGTCCATCCGTCCATCCATGTATTCATCCATCCATCCATCCATCCATCCATCCATCCATCCATCCATCCATCCATCCATCCATCCATCCATCCATCCATCCATCCATCCATCCATCCATCCATCCACCCATCAATCCATCCATCCATCCATCCATCCATCCATCCATCCATCCATCATCCGTCCATCTATCCGTCCATTCATCCATCCATCCATCCATCCATCCATCCATCCATCCGTCCATCCATGTATTCATCCATCCGTCCATGTATTCATCCACCCACCTATCCATCCATCCGTCTATCCATCATCCATCCGTCTATCCATCATCCATCCATCCATCCATCCATCCATCCATCATCCGTCCATTCATCCGTCCATCCATCCGTCCGTCCATCCATCCATCCCTGTTTAAGGTTCTGCTACATACCTTTGCTAACAGCTCACCACCATGTTCTGTCTTCATGTCCAGGACCTCCTCGCGGTGGGCTACAGCCAGTTCAACTCCAAGAACCTGAAGCCAGGCCTGGTCTGTTGCTGGTCCATCAAAAACCCCACGGTATGGCTGCATTCTGACTTCATGTGAGCGTGCCTCACCTTCCAGGTTTCCCACCTCCTCCAGCTCCTGTCTGTCCTCCTGCAGTGGCCTGAGCAGGTCATCCACTGCGACAGCGCCGTGACCTGTCTGGATTTCTCCGTCAGCAGTCCCACTCAGCTGGCCGTGGGCATGCTCGACGGCAGCATCGCCATCTACAACGTCCAGAGTCCAGACAAGTCCGTGGTCATCAGCAGCCGGTGAGGACTGTCTGCGTGTTGACGGTTGCTGAACCTACATCACTAGCTGAAAGTAAACTTGGAGCCACTCATGTTGTTGCCCTCTCTCTGCAGCGACTGTCCCAAGAGGCACTTGGGGCCAGTGTGGCAGCTCAGGTGGAACCAGCAAAAGCTGACTTTAACGGGAGAGGAGAAGGTGGAGGCTCTTTTCTCTGTGGGTGCAGATGGCAGGATCAGCAAGTGGTTTGTCTTCAACGGAGGCCTGGACTGTATAGGTACTGTCCTCACAGCCAACTGGATTTAGGATTGTCAGTCAGTGTATTCATTGATTCAAAGTAAATAAAATCTGATTTATTAATGACAGGTCCAGAAACTGTTTACATCTAGAGCAGGGGTGCCCAAGTCCAGACCTCGAATGCTGCTCTCCTGCACATTTTGGTTGCACACCTTCTCCAACATAGCTGAATCAAATGAATGGCTCATTACCAGCCACTGCAGAACCGAATGACATGCACATGAGGGATTTAACCATTTGCTTCAGGTGTGTTTGGGGGGGGGGGGGGGGGGGGTTGCTTGGAAGTAGCTCTCGAGGACCGAACTTGGGCACCCCTGATGTAGAGCAGTGGTTCTCAAATTTTTTCATGATGGGGCCCAGTTTTTTAGTCCAAACTGGTTCAGGGCCCATTCATGTTTTAACACTGTATTAGTGTAATGATGTCCTTTTTGGTTTATTTATTTAATATCTAAACAAAATCCACCTGCCTTTCACAGACTGAACCTCGTAAAATGTGGCGTGATAAACATGAATAACATAATATAAAAGATATATATATATTATGAGATGGTCACGAACACATTTATACAGTATCACACGTATAATTCATGGAATAAAATCAGACTCCAAGAACAAATCAGAATTAGGCAATAAACACAAAATCTACAACATTTTCCTACAAAAAGGAGAGGGACCCAACTGCAGTCACGATACGTCGCCATATATCCAATCCAAGCTCGAAGTCCCAATTGGAAGTTTCTTCTTCATGTAACTTACTAAAATCTTACCCTAACCACCCGACTACTACACCACACGCATCAGTTTGCAAGCCGCAGATAGTTACTCTTGGCAGTGTTTAACTGACTTCCGCTTGAGACTTCCTGTATAGATTGGATGATTGGCGGCGCCCTTGTTGGTCATTGTAACTGCAGTTAGGTCCTCTTGACAAAAAGAGGGACAACAGAAAAAAATTGATGGAAACTGATTTATTTAACTGGAGATTCTCATCTGATGAGGTGGAACGGGAGATTCTCATTACGGATCTGCAGCAACTGTGTGATGCTGTCATGTCATTATGGAGCAAATCCTCAGAGGAATGTTTTCAACACCTTGTTGGATCTATGAGTTCAAGAATTAAAGTAGTTCAGGAGGAAAATGGGTCCAATCCATTTCCGTGTGTGCTGCCCTGGTGCGGGGAGTACGTGTGTGTATGGGCGTGAGCGCGGTTGTCTGTGAGCGTGTGTGGGCGGTGCAAAGGTTTCAAAGGTGCACACTCACCTGGGTGAGAGGAGGGAGAGGCAGTTTGGGTAGCCGTGATTTTTTGTTGACCGCTTACGCTGTCGTGTACGTTTTGCTGCCATTGTTTTATCCTGGTTTTCTTTTCTGTCAGTTCATCATTAGTTACTTTAATATTAATACCACCAGTTCCTGTCAAGTACCGCTGTGATAGCTGCATGCCATCAATAAATGACTGAAAACGCATCCTGGATCCAGCGTTTCTGTCGGCTGAAGGACGAAGCGCGTCATACAAATCATACAGGACCCAACACCTCTCAGCGGCGAAAAAAGGGATTAGGAAACTGCAATAGTCAGTGTAGATGAATATTATGTACACTCATTATAAATGATTGTATTTGCACTTTGACATCGCTAATTGAGTTGTAAAATATACCTACAGAAGTGCCTGTTTTTTCTTACTTATGTAGGCAAACTATTATGGGATAAACAACTTTTTCTAAAACATTTCAGGATCACTGAGGTTACCACCACCATAATTAATGACAGTATATCAGCAACATGAATTATATAAACAAGTATACAAGTATATTGAACATGAATTTCCCCTCGGGGATCAATAAAGTATCTTTATCTTATCTTTATCTTTACATCACATTTCATCCTGAAAACATTATCATCATCATAGACCTGATGAAACTGGAGAGTATCAGCAACACTAAGAGAAGAGCTGGACCGAACAAGACTGCAGAGATGGCAAAGAGTGTCCTGTCTCCAGTGATGCCTGGTCTGTGCTTTGACTTCCATCCATCAGTAAGCTGCTAATCCATGTTTAGCAAGTTAGCTATCGTTTCTTTGCAGAGACTTGTGCTGCCGTTTTTTGTACTCTTCTATCACCCTTCTTCTCTGTGCCTCCTTGTTCCTGCAGGACTCCAGTGTCTACCTGATTGGTACATGGGAAGGCCTGATCCACAAGTGCTCTTGCTCCAACAGTCAGCACTTTCTGGAGACTTACAGGAAACACCTTGTAAGTCCATCTTCTATGGAGGCACTTTGTTCCACATGACCTGCAAGTTTTTAGATGTATTTTTCAGGTCTGAATTCATAAATGAAATTATTCTGATTAATCATTATTGTATTCATTTATAAAAAAAAAAAAAAAACCAAACAAACAAGCAACCCCACTACAAAACTGCTATTTCTGCCTGGGATAAACTACGTATTTTTCTTTTCATTTCACCAAACTCAGATCTTAAACAAATCAAATGACCAAAATACACAACCATCCACTTCATCAGCTCCACCTGCTCACCTGCTGCTGAACCAGCCAATCACACAGCAGCATCTAGTCATGTAGACATGGCGAAGACAACTTGCTGAAGTTCAAACTGAGCATCAGAATGAGGAAGAAAGGGGATTTAAGTGGCTTTAAACGTGGCATGGTTGTTGGTATAAGTAATTACTGCATTAATTCCTGGTGTCATTGATCCAACAAGCTGATGGAAACATTCCTCAGAGGTTTTGCTCCATATTTACTTGAAAACATCATACAGTTGCTGCATATTATAAATATTGGTTAGAATCACTGGTTATTTAACTCCCTGTTACTTTTCTATCATCTCCAATTTTGTGGTTAACCAAAAAGAAACGGAAAGGTCCACCAGTGCAATCAGTCTACCTGCTGATAGAAGGCCACATTAGAATTAATAGTTTCTTTTAGTTGGAATAACAATTAGTTGCAAGCCTCCTTTCAGAGAATTTCTGTTTGATGCTGAATAGATGGAAAAACTGAGACTGGTGTAATAACAGGTGACTTCAATAACGTCCTGTTTCCTCTTAGTTTGCTGTGAACAGCGTCTCCTGGTGTCCCTTCAACCCCAACGTGTTCCTGAGCTGCTGCGCTGACTGGACCATCCAGCTGTGGAGGCACGACCACCCAAACCCTGTGTTAGGCTTAACTTCCACCCAGACGGCTGTGTGCGACATCAAATGGTCCCCAAAACGGGCCATGGTGTTCGGAGCTGTTAATGAGAGGCAGCTGGAGATCTGGAACCTGAACGCAAGCTTGTGAGTTGATCTGGGGTCCGTTACACGAAGCAGGTTCAACAAACTCTGAGTATAACCCTGAACTCTGAGTTGATCTACTCGGAGATATGAAACTCTGAGTTTTCAGTCCCAGAACAGCTGATTTGAGTTGGTTTAATCAACTCAGGGTAGTTAAACTTGGGGTTTTACACGTGTGCTCCCATGATAAAAAGCCAGCATCAATGGAGCACGGATTCGACGAGTCACCGTGGCAACGTAGATGCGAGGGCGGGGCTGAATTCACCATTGAATGGAACTGTGACTACTAAAGCCTCATATGGCGCTGCCGCAAAAAAAAAAAAAAACAGAAAAGAAAGAAGAACTGAGTTTAAATGTTGTCCTTTACAATCACAATGATGTTACAGGGTAGAACTGGTTAATAGTAACGCGACAGTCTAGGATAGTTTCAGTATGATTGCAGGTGGTTTTGTGCATAGATGCCTGTTTGGTTTATGCACCTGCCTCCCACCTGGGAGGCTGATGTTTGAATCCAGCTTTGTACTTTCATCACAGCTGTTTTATTTATTTGACTTGGGTGCGATCCCGCAGGGGAGAAGTGATCTTGTCGGCAGCATTAAGATGAAATATAACCGTCGCATTTCTCAAATGCCCTACATCTCCAATGAAAGAAAAAAATCTATTTGCAAAAAAACACAGGGCAATGAACAACAACCTATCTGCTTTGAGAGGAAAGCGTATGGCAACATGAAAAAAGTCCTATCGGTGATTGAACCCCAGCTTTCTGCGTGACAGACATACACCTTCACCATTTATCCAGAGACAGAGACCGCCGTCAGGTAAAATAATCAGGTCAAACCATCTCTCGGAAACGGAAAGACAGGACCTCCAATTGTCACACACAGCTGGTGATATTATAAATGTTCGGACGGATCAGCTTTTATGTAGATAACTGACTGTGGTGTGAAACTGTAACGTCAGAAATGACAACTGTCGGGAAATGAAACTTCTATCCGTGGTCTGATAATGATCTCTGAATGTTTAGTTCTCCACGCAGTCATGAAATCCTGATGGAAAGGACTCGTCTGTAACCCACCGACTGATTTATTTTAACATGTTTTATTCGATACGGCAGCAGCCAAACTCACCACTGACTGAATGAATGAATGAGGAAATGAAACGGCGAGTGTGGATGGAAGTGGGTGGAGACAGCAAGGAACTCAGGGTTTCTCCACATGAACCTGCTCCCAACCAGGTTAGTTTCAGAGAGTCTGTTACTATGGTAACTGACCGAGGGTTTAAGTTACCCCACTTCGTGAAACAGGCTAGAGTTACTCCTCTTTCCTTGGGTGGAGTTACCTGCCTTTGTGTTACGGAAAACTCAGAGTTTCAGGGTTAAACAACTCAGGGTTTCATTAAATGAGGTTAATCATTAACATAGGTTCAGGAGCAGGACCACGCCTCAACCACACCTGCCTCCAATCTCACTAATCACCGAGCAGCCTTGAATACTCGCTCACCTCATCCAGCTCAGTTTCTCGTTCTCTCGACGACCCTCCCTTCCCCTCCCTTTCCTCTCGTTGCATCTCCTCTACCTTCCCTTTTGCCTTGTCCGCCTGCTTCATTAGGCCTTTCTCCATCTGCTGCCCCCCTCCCCTGGCCTTTGCCCCCCTCTTCTCTGCCTCCCTTCTCCTTCCTGCTGTCCTACTTCTTTCCCATCATCTGACCGTCTCCACCATTCTTGTTCCTTGTCTGCTTCCTTCTCTTCTTTCGGGTTCCATCTGAGGGGGGTTCCCAAGCCGGACTCACTACCGATAGACTACACCCCCACACTAGGTCTTCCTCCGGCTCATCATCATATCTCATTCTTTCTTTCAATCAGTCAGTCAATCCTTCATCATCATCATCGTCATCATCACTCCTTTTGTTGTGGCGTGGTCCTTGCTAGTGAAACCTGCTTCATGAAACAGACCCCTGAGCAGAAGAATCGGTTTGCTCTGTTTTCTTCTTCTTCTGAGGTTTCCTGTCGAGTACAGGGGAGGGAGAAAGAAAAAAAAAACTTCTTTAATTTCTGTGGTTTTACATGCAAGACAATAGCAGGGTTCCCACTCTTTTATTTTCTAGAAGTTGTTTTCCAGGACTTTTCCTGAAAATGCTGTTACAGTACAAGTCAAGTTATCACAGCATAGACTAATGACTTCCACCACAAGCTTTTGGAGAAGTGTTCTACAATTGTAGCTTATATTTTTTTTTACAGCGATGAAGTAAGGATGAAGAAAAGGCGAAGCAGAAACAAAACAGAGGTGAAGCGGAGACGAAGTGGAGATAAAGCTGAGAGGAAACGGCGATGAAGCTGCGAGGAAACGGCATTAAAATGGCGACGTGACGACAACGAAATGGCGAGAAAAATGCGAGGAAACGGCATTAAAATGGCGACGTGACGACAACGAAATGGCGAGAAAAATGCGATGAAATGGCGATGAAGCTGCGACGAAATGGAAACGAAGCTGCGATGAAATGGCAACAAAACGGCAAAATAGCGGCAACGAAACGGCAACGAAGCAGAGCTGAAGCTGCGACGAAACTGCAACATAGCGGCGTCAAAGCTGCGATGAAATGGAGACGAAACGGCGACGTAACAGCTACGAAGCGTCGATGAAGCTGCAATGACAGTGATGAAACGGCAGTGATGAAACGGCGGTGATGAAACGGCGGTGATGAAACGGCGGTGATGAAATGGCGGCGACGAAACGGCGGCGACGAAACGCAACTAAGCTGCAATGACAGTGATGAAACGGCGGCGACGAAACGGCGGCGACGAAACGGTGACGAAACTGCGATGTAGCAGCCACGAATTAACTCTGTTTTACTGCTTGACCCTTTCAGGTCATAGGTGGACAAAAATGTTCTCCAAAATCTGTGATTAAAAAATGATGGACAGATATTTTCTCTTTTGCTTACAAATGGAAAACGTGGAAAAATCTTAATTATTTTAATCCTGCACAGCAAATTTGAAAGCTGAAATTCAAGACCCTCAGAGTTAAATTCAACCCATAGTTTATATGGGAACCACTGAAAAGTGTTAGATTTATCTATGTGTTAGATTAACACTTTTGAAAGTGTTAAAATTACTAACACTGTCACAGTGTTAATTATCAAACTCTTGTAGTGTTAAACTTTAACACCAAGATGGATAACAGTGACACCAAATATCTGTTGAAAGTTCACCAACAATACGTTTCATTTTATTTACTGCAGTCTATGAATTTCTAGAGAAAGCAGTGAAGGGATGAAGACTTTTAACCGTTTACCTCTATGATACTCCCTCAACCCCAACTCTCCAACCACAGCCCTCCAACCACAGCCCTCCAACCACAGCCCTCCAACCCCAACTCTCCAACCACAGCCCCCCAACCCCAACTCTCCAACCCCAGGAAACCCAGCATTATCAGAATGTAATAATAGAGACCTTATTTGCAACCATTTCATCCAGTGTAATAGAGGGTCAAACCAGTTTCCAAATTAATCATTATTCATTTAATTCACGTTGCAGAAAGGAACAGGGGCCACAAAGCATGATGGGAAATATTCAAACGAAGCTACTCTGAGACCAATTACACTATAATAAAACACACGTTTGTTTGTCGCCGGTGGGGCACAACACCGGCACTTCACAGCATGCTAGCATTAGCCAGCTAGCGTTTACTGACGTGGTTAACATTGTGCGTCTTAAAACACACAAAAATCTAAAAATCCGGTCTGTACCCTCCCGTTTCCAGTGGAACAACTGGGGACTGCCAAGAAAGGAGACGCTTTCAGATGCTTGTGTGTTTTCAGCCGCACAAAGTTAGGCACGTCATCAAGCTGGCTAATGCTAACCTGCTAACAGTAGTCCGCCAGCTACTACTCTGTTAAACTTTGTAAATCGGATAAACGCCAATGCCAAGTTTTCATTCCAGACTGAAGTGATGCTGAGGAAGAAGTGGATCAAAACGACCGATTCGCCGCGGTGAAGGACCGAACTTCATAATAAAACGACACACGTTTGTTTGTAGCCGGCAGACTGCGCAGTCGTGTAAGCAGGTTAGCATTAGCCAGCTCGATGACGTGCCTAACTTTGTGCGGCTGAAAACACACAAGCATCTGAAAGCGTCTCCTTTTTTTGGCAGTCCCCAGTTGTTCCACTGGAAACGGGGAGGTACAGACCCAGTTTTCAGACGCTTGTATGTTTTCACAAGCGAAAAGTTGGTAACATCAGCTAACGCGAGCTTGCTAACGCTAGCTGTGGTGTAGTCTGCATCATTGAAGTGCCGACTACAGACATACGTGCAACCTTGTTTTATTTTAAGTTTCGGTCCTTCACGCCGACAAATCGCTTTCATCCACTTCTTCCTTAGTGTCTTTTCAGTCGGGAATCCATGAAAACTTAGGTACGGCTGGTGTTGTTTATTAGATGTACACAATGGAACAGAGCAGCAACATTGAGCCATTCCTGGCCCGGAAGAGGAAGGTTCAGATGTTTCAACTTCCGGAAACCGGAACGCGGAAGTGTGATAATCCCCTATTATCACGCTTCCGTGTTCCGAACTTCCGGTTTTAAACAGTTAGACGGCCCACTTCCGGTCCAGTTCAATGTCCCTGCTTTACTTCATAGATAACGTGAATAAACGCCAACCCTACTGAAATTTTCACGGATTCCAGACTGAAGTGATACTAAAGAAGAAGTGGATCAAAGCGATTCTCCAGAGTGAAGGGCCGAACTTTATAATACAACAACCTAGCATGTTTGTTTGCAGCCGGTGGGGCACAACACCGGCATGCTAGCATTAGCCAGCTAGCGTTTACCGACGTGCTTAACATTGTGCGTCTTAAAACACACAAACATCTGAAAATCGGGTCTGTACCCCCCCGTTTCCAGTGGAACAACTGGGGACTGTCGAGAAAGGAGACGTTTTCAGATGCTTGTGTGTTTTCAGCCGCACAAAGTTAGGCACGTCATCAAGCTGGCTAATGCTAACCTGCTAACAGTAGTCCGCCAGCTACTACTCTGTTAAACTTTGTAAATCGGATAAACGCCAATGCCAAGTTTTCATTCCAGACTGAAGTGATGCTGAGGAAGAAGTGGATTAAAACGACCGATTCGCCGCGGTGAAGGACCGAACTTTATAATAAGACGACACACGATTGTTTGTAGCCGGCAGACTGCGCAGTCGTGTTAGCAGGTTAGCATTAGCCAGCTCGATAACGTGCCTAACTTTGTGCGGCTGAAAACACACAAGCATCTGAAAGCGTCTCCTTTCTCGACAGTCCCCATTTGTTCCACTGGAAACGGGGGGGTACAGACCCGATTTTCAGATGTTTGTGTGTTTTAAGACGCACAATGTTAAGCACGTCAGTAAACGCTAGCTGGCTAATGCTAGCATGCTGTGAAGTGCCGGTGTTGTGCCCCACCGGCGACAAACAAACGTGTGTTTTATTATAAAGTTCGGCCCTTCACCGCGGCGAATCGATCGCTTTGATCCAGCTTTTGATCCAGTATCACTTCAGTCTAGAATGAAAACGTAAGTATGTTTGGAGTTTATCCGATAACCGATAACAGAGCAGGAACGGCTGTCGTTAACATGGCCCGAAAGAGGAAGTGTCCAAAATCCGGGAACTTCCGGTAAGCGTGATAATCCCCTATTGAACTACGTAGAATGATAGAACTACGTAGAATGATAAGCTGCTGTCTGATTCAACCGTTTCTGAGCAGAGAGACAAAGCTGACAGACCATAAACAGGAACTTTGATTCTCACTCTGGACATTCACATGACCTCATCAGTGAACAACAGATCATATTATACACCCAAAACCCCAGAAAAGTGAAATTTGATGTCATGGCACCTTTAAGAAACGCCCTCACGTCACCAGAAATAGACCTAGCTGACACGTTCCTTAGAAGTCGTGTGGAAATCACTTGTTTCTCCTCAGAGTGATGGAGAGACGGGAGCTTGAAGCCAAAACTTTGTTTCGTGCACGAAACTTTGTTCATTCAAGTTCAGTTAACATTCACTTAGCCCTGTAAAACCCACATATAGAAATAAAGTAACCCCCCCCCCCCAAAAAAATTTTCATGCTAGATGCTGTTCAAGGAGGCTGTTGGAGCATAAATTGATGCATTTGAACTTTTTTTGTTTTTTAGTGAGTTTTAATGGAAATGTAATATTACAACGTCGGGCCTGGATGGAAGCAGAATTCCCGTATTTCTGCTCACACTGACTGAACAAATATTAACTATTTTCAAGGATTCATTTGCAGGTTTGACAATTTATTAAGCCCCATAACCAAATGTATCATTAATAATAATCACATCAAAGTCATATTGTTATGAAAAGGAAGTATTAATTAATTTTAAAAAATGTATATATGTAACAATAATATATATATAATATATGACAATGTTAGTTACAAAACTTCAACAGTTATTGGTTTGGATGAGGAAATCCCAGAGGCTGTGACACAGGGAATGCAGGAGGAATTCCCGGCTACACGTCCTCTTATGGTAGTAGATTGTGTCAGCTAATAAATACAGTATTTCCAGTAACATTGGACCGTGAGGAGGCGACTGTATAAACACACGTTTCACAAATATATATTTATTTACCTTGAGAAAAACCAGTCACCTGCTTTTCACGCGTCACAAGCAGCCGTCCTCAGATTCACATCCAGCTTCATGTCGGACCACTTCTTCTTTCGGCGTGCGTGTCTGACCCCACATCTTTGACCACATCACACACTCTCCCTTTCACTTTTCTGTTGGGGTGTGATGACGAACAACAGCGTGCTAAAGTGCACATTTTTGCGCATTTATACTAAAACAAGTTGCCTCAAGTTCGTTCTCCGTGAATTTTTTTTTTATTTTCATTCACTGTCATGCTCATATTTTGTCTTTCTGATGGTGCAGGAGAATCCCCGCTGCACATCACATTTAAATGTCATTTGCATATTTATGTTGGGGGTGTGGACAGGGAGGCGTCAGGTTCTCCAACATGTGGCTCAATTCTACGTTGGGAAGTACGAAGGAAAAGTTCTTGGATCAGGTGTTTGCAAAGATCTGAAAACTTTTGTGCGTATGACGTTTTCAGGATTTGATCGCACGCTGGGTTTCAGAAGGAAATCCACGCAACTCGTTGTACATGAGGCCCCTGATCTAGTGTTTACTGCTTTGACAGTGAGGAGGTTTGTGCACCAGGTATAAACTGATGATCTTACCGCTCTGCAGCTGAGCCAGAAAAGGCCGAGCAGCGTCCTGAGGAAGCTCTGTGCTTTTCATTCATCAGATTGAAACATGAAGAACGTATTTGTTGTTTCTTCAGACTAGACCCAGTGATTGTGCAGCCTGCTGCTCCTGGTGTGAGAATGACGTCCCTGCTATTCACTCCTAAAACGGACTGCGTTGTGGTTGGAGACAGTTATGGACAGGTGACCTTCTACCAGCTCAACAACCTCTGTGCTGAAGAACACAACCAGGTAAGACTGGAGAACTGGGGTGGAAGGAAACCATCAGGACACCTGTAACATACAACTGCTGACTGTTCAAACACAAACTTATGATAAAAAGCTTAAATGTGTCTGGTTGTCACCTTTCAGGGAGATGTTCTGAACGACCTCCTCAACTCTGCAGCTCCCAGATGATTCAGCAAACTGATAATAACAGAGAAACTGCAGGTGTTGGAATTTATACCATACATTTAGTCTCTGTTATGCAGGTCTTTCTGCAATCGTGAATAATGAACAAATCAAGTAAATTTCACATATTTAGAGAGAATTCAGAATATCCTGGTTTTTATTTTGCTGGATGAACATGTCTGAATGGTAAAACTGAACCTAATGGACTTGGATTTATTCAAACCTGAACAGTGTTGTCAAATCATGCCCCGAGTCAAACAAAAATAAAAACCCAACCAAGGAGTCACTAAACATGACATAGAAACATAGAAACACAACGCTCAGGACATGAAGCTGTAGAAACTAATGTCTTCCTGCCGCCTTGTTGACCATGTCCTTGTCCTTGTCCTTGTGCTTGTGCTTGTGGTTGTTCAATTAGGGAAAAAGGGAGACGAGTGCAGCCGAACCTTCACTGCTGCCTCCATACGAACCTTCAGCAGGAAGATGTGTAGGCTACATACTGTAGTACTCTCCAATGCACTCTACTTTAGACACCCCCCCCTTTACACTACACTACTGTGCACCACATGCAGTTTTCGCTCAAATTCTTAATTTTTGTCTGATATTCTATGTGTCTTTTTAAAATCTTTTTGAATAAATATAATCCCATATTTTACCTTCTAAACATCATTTCCATTTTCTTTGTTAATAACTAGTAAAGGTGCCACGACAACAAATGTCCCTTTTTTGTGATTTTGGGGGTATAATATGATCTGTTGTGCTCTGATGAGGTCATGTGAATGTCAGAGTGAGTATCAGAGTCCCTGTTCATGGACGGTCAGCTTTGTTTCTTTGTTCAAAAACGGTTGAATCAGACAGCATCTCTTCATTCTACGCAGGTTATCGTTCTACATAGATTATCCTTGTATGAAGCTAATCATTGTACTTAGGTTTTGATTGGACTTAGGTTATCTTTCTACGTGATTCATTCTCTCCAATGGTCTGTATGCACAGCTTCATACTTCCTGAACTTAAGCCAGCTCCTTTGTCTTCTGTCTTTCATTACTGGACAAACTGATTAATCCAGATGTGTCTGGTCATTGTCATAGTGGCTACTGAGGTTAGACACACAGCTGACTTTAAAGGCGCTGTACCTGATTTTGTACATTTGCGAACCGTGAGTTAGGTGAAGAGTGTAGTTTGAACTGTAAGCCCCGCCCCTAACTGTTTCTCCCAGTGAGAAACGCTCCTACTCTCGTTTTTCTCTCCTCCCACTCAACATGCACGAAATAACGTGCATGTTTCATACTTGTGCACAAAGAAACTCTCCAGAGAAAACTTGCATCTTCCAGAAAAAATTACTCTTCTGGTTGCAGTAAATGGCTGCAGATCAGCTAAATGACATTTTCTACCATAACCGGTAGCTCACGTAACTACAGTTATGTAAACAGATGCACAGTTATGATGAGTTATGATGTTATAGGCGACATTACAACAAGACAGCCTGATAAAGTTTCTAACTGGCCACTTCGAGAAGCACTGATGTAAAGCTTCATCGTGTTATGTTGTAAATATCACTATGTATTATATGCGGTGTAAATATCTTTATTATATACGGTAGACCAGCAGAGGAAGCGCCAGCACCTGAGGACGTAAAGTTACTGACAAGAAAGTTATTGAAAAAAATACCTGTCCAGGCGGACTTCCAGTCCACATTCAGTCCGAGGCGTCCAGCTGCTCTCTACCTTCAGTACAATCCACCAAGAACACGAACTTTATTCCTTCTTTGGTCTCTCCTGCGTTTCATCTCTCTCCTCCTCAGCTTTTATGCTTACAGGCTGTTTTGCTGCGGTATCGCCACTTTCCCTTTGGTAGACGCCATGCGGTTCTGTTTACAAGTGCTTCCGTGCACGCGAGAGAGGAGGGCGCTTCTCGTTAGAAAACGCTGTGAGTGGCTGATTGGAAACCGAAACTTATGTAGAACGAACTGCATCGGCATGAGGAGAGCGTCACGCCATCCTTAGAAACCTAAACTAAAAGGGCCTGGATTCATGCATATACGCAATCAATGAGTGATTTATTTTTATGAAATTAACTCTTTTAACACATATTATACCGTGTAGGAAGCATTTCTCTGAAAGAGATTAAAATAAAATCAGGTACAGGGCCTTTAAGTTTAGAAAGTAGTGGAGTTGTGCATAGAGCCAATTGACATATGCAGCAATATCAGCAGTAGTTTACGCTGCTTTGCCTTGGGGGAGTGGGTAGCATCGTGGTATTGTTGCGTGCTTTGGTGCGGCAGACCTGCATACGAGTCCCCGACACGACACTCAGGTGAACCACTGTGGACGCATGAGCAAGGTCCTTATCCCCCACCAACTGATTCCTGGGCGCTTTAAATAGCCGCCCACTGCTCTCAGGTTCAACCTGAGATGGGTTAAATGCAGAAAACGAATTTCCTAGTTGGCTCTCTAATGAGCTCTATGCACAGCTCCACTACTTCCTGAACTTAAGGTAGCTCCTTTCTTTCCTGTCTTTCATTATTGGAGGAACTAATTCATCCAGGTGTGTGTAGCCAGTTAATGAGGTCAGGCACACCTGGATTAATCAGTTTGTCCTATAATGAAAGGCAGGAAACAAAGGAGCTACCTTAAGTTCAGGAAGTAGTGAAGCTGTGCATAGAGCCCATTGGGAATAATAAAGTATATCTTTTTCTTCTCATCGCACCTCTAAGTTTGCTCAGTATCTAATATCTTCATTTTCTTACTGATATTTCAGGATTACTGCAAAACAAATTTATTCACTCCTGTGCTATTCTTTTCACTTTCTCAGTTATATTTCTAACCTTCATCTTGTTCCCATTTGTGAATTTTATGGATGTTTAGTGAGCGGTGATCCCAGAATTCCTTCAGTAGTTAAGTCAGGGTTTAATCTTGGACACTGATTAGTTCCTGACAAGATGATCCAGAAGATGCAGGAGCTGCCAACGTCCTGCAGAGATCAGTGTATAAAACACAGCATGACTCAGCTTGTCTGGATGCCACCTTTTATTCATTTCTGAAACAAAACCCTGCAACACTTCTGACAGTAATTACAGATAACTACATTTGACCAAGTGATTACACAGTGCAATTCCAAAACATATAAACTGAGTGAACTCAGAGTCTAGGTTAGCAACACTGCTGAAACTAAAAGTGGTTTAGATTAAGCAAGATTAATGTTTGTGGCAATAAATAAATAAACAAACAAACAAATATCCAAGTAGATACATAAGTAAAATAATTATTTATACATTTTCCTAAAACAGAGAAAAATCTTGGTTATACAAACAGAAAAATGATTCCTATGACTTTTTGTTTTTGCCAAACAAAACATTTATGATATGAAGTAAGTCTTCTTTAATCTTATTTAAAACATTTTCACTAAATACAGGTTTAATTACCAGAGTTTTGATTACTTCATTTTGATGTACTGATATGTTCTTGGTTTAAAACATAAGAATCTAACAATAAAGTGCTTTTGCTGTTCGATGCCAAATGGCATTTTTTCCTTATAGTCACCTTTTAACCCAGGTCAGGTAGCCAGTCCACCTCAGGGCCGACACAAAGACACACAAACAGCTTAACTGGTGGCTAACGTGCATGTCTACGGGCAGTGGAAGGAAGCCAGATAACCCACAGAGAATCCGCGCTCACTAACCAAAGCTGCTTGTAATCTCCACACAGATGAACTAAATCAGAAACACACTTGCTGGGACTCAGCTGACCGTCCCCACGCTGCTGCATCTAAATGAAAACCCAGCTCCAAAAAAACCTGGGATACTGTGTACAAAGAAACAATTTGTTCATCCCATCTAAAATGTTTTGTTGAAAGTGAGACATTTCATGAAAACTTTTAGTGCCGTACATCTCAGTAACGCTGGAAACAGGAGCAACAGATGACCGGACAAGTGAGAGGAGGTGAAAAGAAGCAGCTGGAGGAGGATGTTGCACTAATTACGCTGTTTGGTGATAAGTCACTCATGATTACTTATCTTCTCTAAGGCTAGGAGCACCTTAGAGAGGCAGAGACTCTCGGGAGTAAAGATGGGCAGAGGTTCAGACAAGATCGAAAGTCCTTGATTTTCAGGTCCTCGCGTGGCTGTGTAGTAAAAACAGGAGGGATTTTTGTTTATTATTTTAAGAGAATTACTGGAAGAGCTCAGGAAGACTTCCATAAATCATCTGTGAACATAATTTGCTTGAGATCAAGTGAAGAAGAAGAAGCCACTCGGGTAAAAAGCTCCCTGGACCGAGGCAAACTGCAAAACTGAGAATACTTCCAATAAAGGGTCTTTTTTTCCCAAATGGGAGAAATCCCAAATATCCTTTTTTTTTTTTTAAAATTTCAATTCCAAACTTTCTTACAGGACCCCACCCAGCCCAGCCTCTCATCTTTATAATTTTTTCTTCTCCCCCACCTACTAAATTCAATCATCCCCGCATCTATCTTTCTTTTTTTAAAAAAGAATGATCATTTTTTTTTATAATTTTCTTCCTTTTTATTTATATTTTTTTTTTTTTATAAACACATTTTTTTTTTTTTTTTTTGTTTTTGAAAAAAATATATAAAAAAAATATAACTTTCTTATAAAAAAAAATAAATTTTTATTTTTTCTTTTTTTTTTTTTTTTTTTCTTTTTTTTCTTTTTCCATCCTCCCTTATATTATTAATGAATATTTATATATAAAATATATTTATATTTTTATTTAAATATTTTTTTAAAAAAAAAAAAATAAATAAAAAAAATTATTATTTTTATTTTTTTTTTTTTATTTCAATTTATTATTTTAAAACCAATTTATTCACTTTTTTTTTTTATTTTTTTTTATTATTTTTTTTTATTTTTTGTCATTTTTTTCAATTGTCATAGGTCCACTTCCCACCCCCCTCTCCTCACTCTCGACTTGCAGTCCCCTCCCCTCACCCAATCCGATTATGAAAATGGCTCCCCCCCCCCCTCCCCCTCCCCCCCCCCCCCTCTTCCCCTCTCTCTTTTCTTTTTATTTTTTTTTTTTTTATTATTTTCTCCCTCCCCACACACTCAAAACAGAGATACGAGACAAGAACATTTCTCTTTCTTTATACTTATTTTTTTTATTTTTTTTCTTTTATATTTTTTTTTTTTTTTTTATCTCCATAATTCTATATTTATAATATAAAAAGAATATAAAATTATATATATTTCTATTTTATTCCTTTTCCATTTTTACCACTTCCTTTCTTTCTTTATTTTTTTTTTTTTTTCTTTTTTTTTTTTTTTTTTTTTTTTTTTTTTTTTTTTTTTTTTAATTTTTTTTTTTTTTTCTATTTTTTTTTTTTTTTTTTTTTTTTTTTTTTTTTTTTTTATTTTTTTTTTTTTTTTTTTACTTTTTTATATTTTAAAATAATTTATTAATGAACATTAAAATTTCTTTTTTTTTTTGAAACCCCCACCCCCCAAGCCCTGTTCCCTTTTTTTTTTTAATTTTATTTCTTTTTTTTTTTGTGTGCATTTTTTTCCTCCCTTTATTTTGAAAAAAAAAATTTTTAAAAAATTTTTTTTTTTTTTTTTTTTTTATAAAATTTTAATTTTTTCTCCCCAACACTACCCCACTCCACCCCCCTCCTTTAACAGCTTCCCTCAGTAGGAAAGTCCTGCTGAACTGTCCCCCCACCAGATACACCAACGGAGATCCAGACCATTTAGCTTCTGGAATTCCCCCCCCCAGCCAGATTGGACAACATTCCCCCCCCCAAAGCCCCCCCCCCTGTTCCCCAACCCCCCACGGCCCCACCCCATCCCCCCCCCACCTTTTTTGAGATTTTTTCCCATCAGAGCCGATATTCCAACGAAACCATCAACTTTCCACTTTGAACAAATGAGATGTTTCCTGTGTTCTAATGTGATTAAAACTTGAAGATTTGTGAATCCTTCAGTTTTATTTAACACACAGCATCCCAACCCGTCTGGAAACTGGAGACGTAGAATACGGATGAAATTCCAAAAACTATCAGTCACTTTCTAATCGTTGTACATATTGATAAAGTAAAGCCTTTCATCTCATGTTGCAGCGCGCTGCGTCACCTCCAGTCCAGCATTTCTCCAGCCAGCGAGACAGAAGTTTGCTTCCTCTGTCACCTGAAATAATATATCACTGTCAACTGAAGCATTTCTATGTTTTTTGGTATTCGTTTTCACAATGTTACAGCAGCATTTACCAAAATATTGAAGTAATTAATGTAGGCTTTACTATTTCATTTTCTATAGATGAATATCTCCTAAAATAAAAATCACTGTTCTGTGTAAATGTCAAATTATTCCTGAGCGGTGTGGGCAGAGTGACTGGGTCCATTATCCAGCTGAAAGCACCGCTTCCATCAGGAACGGTGACGGAAGCGTTGCAGATAGTCTGCACCAGTCTGGACGTGGGACACAGATCAAAACGATGTCAATGAATGCCAATATTCAACAGAACATTGCATCTCGTCCCCACATAAACTGGACTGGCACCCTTTCAAATCCCTGTGATTCAGGTGCTGGTCCGCATGTGACTGGCACTTCTGATAAGCATGGACTTAAGGGCACCGCTTTTATTAAAACTGACGAGCATCAGGCACTCGACACCTGTGACAGGTCCATGGTTTGTCCCTCCTTAGGAGCACCAACAAGCTTTGCTTTTTGGGAAATAATCCTATTTAATAATTTATCACGGTTAGTCAAGGAAGAGGATGACTGTTTGACCAGAATGTATGTAGAGAGGCGGTTTCAGAGGCCGGTTTCAGAGACAGTAGCGACGGTTTCTTTTATCACCAGGTTTACTGAGCTTCATCCAGAACTCCACAGTCTCAGACTAAGACAACCTCGAGCCAAGATTACGAAAGCAACTTAAATCTGCTGGTTCAACTAGTCCAGATTAAAGCTAGGGTTGACCTCACAGAGGTCTGACTTTTTCCCTTCTTTTTTTATGAATACATGATGTGTTGATACTGTCAGGATGGAGGGACCATTTCACCCAGTAGAACAAAAAGTGTTTCTGAGCCGGATTAATAACTCTGGCTTTAAGGCCTAGTCCTGGAGTCCTCTAAACCTTGTCTCTGAAACCAGCCCTAGGACTGCCTTACATGGAGGTTATTATGGGATTTATCTTTTCAGACTTTTGAAGTGTTTCATAAACCCTGAAGACTAAAGAAGACTTCCTGTGACTGCGTTAAAGCAGTTTTGTCAAACATTAAAGAATGTTTCAGATGACAAAACGTTTTAAGGCCTGTTGTAGCAGTTCCTCTTCAGATGAGTCCACGTTGATCCAGCGATGTCAGTGAATTAATGCGTGCCTCGTGCTGAACAGCCCGAGACTGAAGGGGCTGAGGAGAGATATACAAAAGAGAAAAGGTAAGAGAAAGAAGTTCCGTTGTTAAATTTAACACAGAAGCCATGGACACACACCTCTTGATCTGTATAGCAGAGGAGGAGCTGCGTATGAGCTTTTTAGAAGAGGATGTAGAGAGGGAGAGGGGGACTTTAGCCAACTTTGGGGGAGGTAAGATGGAGCCGTGCGAAGTCTTGGACTGATTCAACCTGAGAAGAGAAGGAAACAGCAGTTTATATGTATTTATCCTACGTTACCCAGTCTGATCTGGTCTGTCTGAGGATAAATCGTCCAGTAAGCATTTAGCATTCTTCCAGATGTGTCTAAACTGTGGAACATGGGTCAACATCTGAACAAAAGTCTCACCCAAGTTACCGTAAACACCAGCCACTGAAAAAGCAACTTCCTGTTTGTTTGTCTGTTGAACGTATCAAAAGCTGATCTACATTCACCGGCCATTTTATTAGGTACACCTTACTAGTACCGGGTTTGACCCTTTTGCCTTCAGAACTGCCTTAATCCTTGGTGGCATAGATTCAACAAGGTCCTGGAAACATTCCTCAGAGATTTTGCTCCATATTGACATGACATCATCACGCAGTTGCTGTAGATTTGTCGGCTGCACATCCATGATGAGAACCTCCCGTTCCACCACATCCATAAGCTGCTCTGTTGGATTGAGATCTGGTGACTGTGGAGAATATTTGAGTACAATGAACTCATTGTCATGTTCAAGAATCCAGTCTGAGATGATTCCTGCTTTATGACATGGTGCGTTATCCTGCTGGAAGCAGCATCAGAGGATGCTACACTGTGGTCATAAAGGGATGGACATGGTCAGCAACAATACTCAGGTAGGCTGTGGTGGTTAAACCGCCACGTTGGTACTAAGGGGCCCAAAGTGGGCCAAGAAAATCTCTCCCACACCATTACACCACCACCACCAAGCTGAACCGTTGATACAAGGCAGGATGGATCCATGCTTTCATGTTGGTGACACCAAATTCTGAGCCTACATCTGAATCTGGTAGCAGAAATGGAGACTCATCAGACAAGACAACGTTTCTCCATCTTCTATTGTCCAATGTTGGTGAGTCTGTGTGAATTGTAGCCTCAGTTTCCTGTTCTTAGCTGACAGGAGCGGCACCCGGTGTGGTCTTCTGCTGCTGTAGCCCATCTGCTTCCAGGTTGGATGTGTTGTGCATTCAGAGAAGCTCTTCTGCAGACTTTGGTTATAACAAGTGCTTATTTGAGTTCCTGTTGTCTTTCTATCAGCTGGAACCAGTCTGGCCATTCTCCTCTGACCTCTGGCATCAACAAGGAATTTGTGAGCACTGGATATTTTCTCTTTTTGGGACCATTCTCTGTAAACTCTAGAGATGGTTGTGCAGGAAAATCCCAGTAGATCAGCAGTTTCTGAAATACTCAGACCAGCAACCATGCCACGTTCAAAGTCATTTAAATCACCGTTCTTCCTCATTCTGATGCTGGTTTGAACTGCAGCAGATCGTCTTCACTATGTCTACATGCCTAAATGCATTGAGTTGCTGCCATGTGATTGGCTGATTAGAAATTTGCTTTAACGAGCAGTTGGACAGGTGTACCTAATAAAGTGACCGGTGTGTGTTGATCAGGGTGGACATGTAGGAGCTGCGTTTTTAGATCAAAGGAGAGCATTTGACGCGATCAGCCACAGTTACTCACTCTTTAATTTCTCCAGAAGGACCCTCTGCCAGATGAAGTCATGCTTATCAGATTGTACAAATAGAGCAAGAACAATCATCTCAACTTGACGGTACACAAAGGCCCTGATTCACTGCGATCTCAAGAGTGCTAATATGTTTGTGACTGCGTCTTTATCGTTTGCAGGTGATCTAGTAAGATTGCTCAGGCAATCAGTAACAGGCCAACAGCTGTATTTAAATGAGGATTTAGCTGCGTTATTGCTTTGCCATGGAGAGTTCAGGAGAGCAGGTTACAAACACAACCTTAAATTCGAGCTGATGGAGATATTTATTATCAAATAAAAGCAACAGGTATCCCCACAAAGCCTTAGGAGAAGACAGTTTATAAGGACATGGATGAGGAGTTTCTGTTGGAGCAAATGAAACCTTGAAGATAGTTTGACATCTATCATGCAGGGCAAATGCGCATGTGGCACAGTGCAGCAGCTGCAGTGCAGCAGACAGATCCAGAGAGGAGCACTGGGCAGATCCACGTTAAAAAATGTGAGATTGGCACAAAAGGAAAATAAAAAGATGTCAAATGTCTGATAATTAAGACATTTAAGGGCCGGATCTATCGAAGGTTTGCGTGTATAAAAATGTGAGAAATCTCATTGGACATGCAGAGAAAACAGCTGCGTGCAAAAAGGGTTTGGCCTTTGAAACGTGCTAAATAGCGCCTGTTATCCATATAGTATGTCTGCTGCAATGAATATGCAACATGGGGCATTTACACACAATTGTGCGTGTGATGGGAAGAGAGAATGTAAATATCTTAATTGAGCAGAGCGATTTATCAACCATGAGACGCATTGCCTTGCTGGTTTTTGCATGTATTTTTAGTACATCTGAAAAGCAGGTGCAAACTTGCTTTGCACACAAAAAGGCTTCGGCTTCTGAGAATCCTGGACACAAATCTGATTTGAAATAACTTTTCATGAGCAGTGAGGGCAACATATTTAGTTCTCACACAGCAAACACCACCATTTAACACGGTGTAAAATATTCGGGACAAACCAATCAGAACATTTGCAGCTGTTGTGGCTTAATGAAAACTAAAGCTGCATTAATTGTCTTTTTATTTCCCCTTTTTGCCAACGTCACATTTTATCTTGGATTTTAGGACAGGATCACCTGTCAGTGTGAGCTGCTGAAGCCGTTGGCATTTTTATTTTCAATAATGAAAATTTGACATGTTGCCCTCATACCTCAGGACAATTGATTGACACAATGCTGCATGTCTTTAGTCCTGCAGGCAGCACTCTTCCAGCCATGTGTGCATAAAGTTGGCAGTTATACCTGCTTTTCAGACAAGCTAAAATAGACGAAAAAAGTAGTCACCACAATCTGTTGCACGGTTAATAAATCACATTGCATGTGCAAAGCTGAGTTGTTTAGTCTCTTCCCAATATTTTACATATTCTGGCAGAAATGTCCAGATTGCATATTCATCAACGGCAGACACACAGAATGGGTTGCAGGAACTATTCTGCCCATTTAACAGGTGCAAACCTTGTTGGTCCTGTTTGTAAATCAGCTGCAGCAGATTTTTGCGTGCAATCATTTTAGTACATGCAAATCTAGCATAAATGAGCATAAACCTTGGTGCTCCCCAAGGTTCAGTTTTGGGACCAGTTCTGTTTAGATTTTATATAAATAATCTCCTCTTTTTTTGTCCACACATCACTTAGAACACAGTGATACGCTGAAAGCATGGTTCTAAAACACCAAAACACAAGAACTGACAAAAGTGCCCTTATCTCAATGGCTTCAGGAATCTGGATTAATACCTTAATACTATGTTTCGGGTGGAACCTGGGGGAGCAGTCAGCAGTTTGGGGGGGCGGCTTTGATAAATTACACCAATCAGCCACAACATTAAACCCAGTGAGGGGAAAACTGCATCCTGTTGACATGGCGTACCTGGAGGAGGAAGCCACTGACCTCGGTGTGCGTTTCCCCTTCAGTGCTCTGAGTTTGTCTCCCTGCGTTAGACTGCTCTCCTTATAGTTACTCTGGACACAGAACAGGACACAAGTCAATTCAGAAAACTCTTATTATCCCCTTTTAAAAGAAGCAGTATTAATGATGCCAGAAACTTCACACCTCACCTCATCCAAGCTGTATGATTTGCAGAGGGTGGTGTTGATTGACAGGTCGTCCATGTTGGACAGCAGATGAGACATTGCTTCCTGTTTCTCTCTCTCAATGGAGTCGGAATGGTGAAGATGCTCCCGCCGGCTCTGCCTCTGCTGGGCCAGTTTCTGTTTGGAGCGATGCACGTCTCCCTGCACCCACAGGCTGTGCTGCTTCCTGCACACACACATTAATCACGCTAACATGCTAACATGCTAACACACTAATGATTCCTCCAGAATCTCTGACTCTTGATGATATTCTTTGCTGCAGATGGTAGATTTTCAAACTACCAAACTACCAGACTCTGCCTCTCTGATAGGGCTGCACAATATATCCCAAATTTATCGTCATGGCAATATTATATACATATTATAACCATAATACATACGGGTTCGAGTCCCCGACACGACTCCTAGGTTAAACACTGTGGACTACTGAGCAAGGTCCTTAACCCTCCAACTGCTCCCCGGGCGCTTTAAGTAGCAGCCCACTGCTGTTTTTCCAGTTGGAGTTGTACATTCTTGCACTGTGTGTATCAACAACCAATCAAATTGAGTTTTCTAATGAAACAGTGTTGTAATGTAAATAATCTATTTGTTTCCGTACAATCTTCTTCCATTTTTCCAAGATCAGGTCCACCATATCCAACAGCTCATCCAGGGGTCCCGAGGCGTTCCCAGGCCAGTGGAGAAATGAATACCTGATGAGACGTAGTCCCTAAAGCATGTCCTGGGTCTCCCCTGGGGTCTCGTCCGGGATGGAAAGTAATCCCTCCAGCGTGTCCTGGGTCTCGTCCGGGATGAGACATAGTCCCTTCAGCGTGTCCTGGGTCTCCCCCAGGATCTCGTCCAGGATGAGATGTAGTCCCTCCAGCGCGTCCTGGGTCTCGTCTGGGATGAGACATAGTCCCTTCAGCGTGTCCTGGGTCTCCCCCAGGATCTCGTCCAGGATGAGACATAGTCCCTTCAGCGTGTCCTGGGTCTCCCCCAGGATCTCGTCCAGGATGAGACATAGTCCCTCCAGCGTGTCCTGGGTCTCCCCCAGGATCTCGTCCAGGATGAGATGTAGTCCCTCCAGCGCGTCCTGGGTCTCGTCTGGGATGAGACATAGTCCCTTCAGCGTGTCCTGGGTCTCCCCCAGGATCTCGTCCAGGATGAGACATAGTCCCTCCAGCGCGTCCTGGGTCTCCCCCAGGATCTCGTCCCGGGCTGATGTGCCTGGAAGACCTCACCAGGGAGCAGGGCCGTTTCAAGGAATTATGGGGCCCCAAGCAAAATGGACTTGAAGGGCCCCCTGCACCCCCCCAAAAAAGAATGCTGCAAACATAGTATTTTTTACATTTTAAAAATTTGAAAAAAAATGGACGCAACCACCCCCATTCCGTAATAAAAAAATTATAGGATTACTTTTTAATAAATGGTCGGTCATAGCAGGGGGAACAAACTCTGATGGAAACCATGTAATGGGAATGGACACGTGTCCAAACAGGCCCCATCATTGACCCTCCACGGCTGGCTAACTACTGTCAGTCGCAGGTGGATCGTAATATCTCAACAAGAAAAGCTTAAAAATGGGATTTTCAGCCTCTGCATGTCCAATCTTAAAAATTCCAACTGTATGAGGTAGTTGTGACTAAAATAAGAAAGTAATATGGTTTGGAAGCTCCCTTGTGAAGCAGAAGTTTTCTTTCCCCAATCGCCATATCTCAGCGAGAAAAGCTTAAAGTAGGATTTTCTACATCTACGTGTCCGATCTTAAAAATTCCAACAGTATAGTGTAGCTAGTGTCTAAAATAAGAAAGAAAAGTGTTTTTGAAGCAGCTTGGTGTCTCTGTAACTGCTTGAGTGCTGTCCGGTTAAAGCCATGGTGTCTTGGGGCCCCAGTCCAGCTTGGGGCCCCAGGCAATTGCTTGGTTTGCTTGGCATCCAGGAGGCATCCTGACCAGATGCTCGAGCCTTTTGGCTCCTCTGGATGTGGAGGAGAATTATGTGTACTCTGTTGTACAGCACTTTGTATGCAGTACTTACTGTGGTGAAAGTGCTCTAGAAATAAAGTTGGATTGGAGCAGCGGCTCTACTTTGAGCTGACGAGCTCCTCACCCATCTCTAAGGGAGAGCCCAGCCACTTAGGCAGGGAAAAAATATCGATACACTGAAATATCGCAATATTTTCAAATGCAGATTTCATATTGATATTTAAAAACGCGATACTGATCTATTTTACCAAAGAAATCTCGTGAGACTTTTTTCAGCCTTTTATTGCTCCTGTTGCAACTTTTTACAGACGTGCTGCTGCCATCAGATTCACAATCAGTGAATATTTTCCACGAAATAGTAAAATGTCCGGGTTTCATCATCTGACATGTTGTTTATGTTCTATTTGGAATAAAATATGGGTTGATGGAATCTGGAAATCACTGCATTCTGGGTTTATTAACATTTTACAGTGTCCCAACTTATAAAATAAAACTTGGGGTTGTCATTATCTGCTGTTTTAGTTGCTGTTTTAATGATTTTCTGTCCAGCTGTATTCAAGCTAACAAGAGTGATCCTCCATAGGACCATGAATGTTTCGCACCACATTTCGCATCAACCAAATTAACTGGATGATCTGTAAATCTACCAGCATTGCATTCCCACAGTACAAAAGGTCCCCTGAAACTTACTCCTCTAAGAAGATCTGCTGGGGGCCGATGATGGATCCGGGCCTGCAGATTCTGATCCAAGCGATGGCCTCAGCCGCAGTAAACCGGAAGTGCTTCATCAGGTAGCAGGCGATGAGAGTGCCTGTCCGGCCCAGGCCAGCTAGGATTGGAAAGGGGGGGATATTCTGACTTTTAGGACATGCATGACTTTTAGTCTGCAAACCAGAAAGGCATTCTGTCTCACCTTTACAATGCACAGCGACAGCCCCATCTGTACTTTCACACACATGCAGGAAGCGCCTGACGATGAGGTCAGAGGGCGTGGTCCCATCCAGGAAGAAGAGATCATGATGTTCAAATCCTGCATCCTCAAACCTCCTGCTCTCATACAACTTCCGGTTCAGACGGACCACAGATGTCACGTCGCTTTGGTGGAAGTATGCGAAGTACGCCTCGGGTGCGTGGAGAGGATAACCTGGAAAAACAACATCTCACCTCATACTGATGCTGTCAGAGGCAGGGTGGATGATGTTTTCCAGGGACATTTTTTACTATATTGCTTAAAATCTTCTTTACACCTCGATTGTAGAAATTAATTGAATGCTCTGACACAAAAATAAAAACATTTAGTCACCTGTGGAACGGACAGGACCGGAAAAACCCATCCAGTTGTCTTGAATGGCCCAAACATGGCAAATAGACATGGCTGCTCGCTGCTGTTATCTGTGTAGCTGTTTCCTCTTAAAATCCACAAAAAAAAGACTTTCCAACGGGGGGCTGTTCCATTGAGTGATACAAATGACCGTGATGATCGAAAGCTGGTCATTTAGTGCTTTTTATTATTATTTTAGGGCTCTCAAGACATAATGTTGTGAGTTTTATAATACAAATATTTAGATTTATATTTTCTATCGTCTCTTATCGTTACCATGAAAAAAAACATAAATTATCGTGATACAGTTTTTAGTCCATATCACCCATCGCTATCCAAAAGTCCAGTATATCACTAGAACAGCACAGACGTTTTCATTACATCTAACAGTCCTTGATGATGTACCAGATGGCGGCTGTGGACGGACCTGGGTGGACATGTAGCGACCTGCATCAAAAAACATGACATTCCAGCACATTTGTGTGCACTCGTGTAAACGTGGAGTTTACGTGCCAGAGAAAACGAAACCCTACTTTTGCCTTTTTCAAGCGGAGCGTTATCGTGTAAATGTGGCCTCAGTGGGTGAGAGTGGGGAGCCTACAAACCCCTTCCGGAGTCGGACTCACCATTCTCTAACTTGCTGCGAGGGTGAGGGCTGCTGAATGCCAGAATTTTCCCGGGGATGATCCAGTTCATGTCTCCGTTTTCAACTCTCTGAAAACACAAGCAGAGAAGAAGCATAAATACTTCTGTTATGTGTTTCTGTAGATTCCTCAGACCAGCTTCACAGCTGCAGGATCTTTATTTTCCAATCGTGTAAACTGTCTCTGAAATCTGTTGCATTTACTGTCATAATCATTCTCACCTCGTAATGCTCGTACTCTTCTGCACTGAAGCTTTCAAAGTCGAGGAAGCCGTGCTGCAACGCCTGCAGGAGGACAGAGAGGACGCTGTTTAGTTGAGCTTTGCTCCCCGTCTGAGGACGTTTTCTGGGTTGAAGGTTACCTTGCGGACTCCCTGCAGGCAGTCCAGGACTGTGAGGCTGAAGGGGCACTCTCCCACCGCCGCATCCCTGAGACACACACAATTACACTGTTGGTACACTCAGCTGAAACGTGAGGCATGATGGGAGAATTACGGGAATCACTGATGAGGCTCTTGTTCTGTTAATATGTGTGTGTGTGTGTGTGTTGGTAAACGTGATTTGTGGGGACATTTGGCAAGTACACACACAGCGCTATGAGGACATTTTGTATTATGGGGACAGGGCCGATGTCCTAATAATTCATGGTCTAAAAAAATCAATTGGAGGTTGTTCAGATAGGTGAAAAGAGCCTAAACTCCATTTTTTTAAAGTCCCCATAATTCACATTTACAAGAACTTTGTGTGTGTGTGTGTGTGTACCTGAATGGCAGATAAACCGTATTGTTTCCTGAGATTAGTGTCCTGTATGCGTCCTCTGGACTCCTTTTCAGATAGATAACCTGGAATCAGAGGTCAGACTGAGTTAGCTGAGCAGCTAGCTGGTCTAACAGACCGATGATGACGAGATGGATGAAGGGTATTTACAGCGTAGGCACCGATGAGGACAGCCGCATTGGCTCTCTTCTTCTGGTCATAACTGGTGTAGTGCACAACTTTCTTCCTGGACATGGTGAAGGACTGGAAACACGAAGCATCACACTCATCAGTTAGAAAAGGAGCTTTTCACGTGAGACTGAGACGCTGGCTCGGTTCTGCCTCACCTTCAGCTTCTTGTTGAGTTTGCAGCAGTACCTGTAGAGCATGGCCAGGTTGAGGGGCCCGAAGTCTGCATAGAAGCTGCAGCACAAGCGAGACGTGTCATAAACACCACATATCAGATCAGATATGGACTTCATCTGATTTCAGCGTTCATTTCAGACACGTAACAACAAAACAAGAACCAAAACATCAGATGGAAAAACAATGAAAGAAATAAAAACTAAAGTAGAACATCTATTCAATTTACACATCCAACAAGGAGTGGGAAGAAGTACAAACGTCGTTTATGGATAAAGACGGTGATCCAGATCAGCACCAAAATGTAAACAGTTCTTCCTCCTGCTGTCATCAGTATTCCCTGAAAATTTCATCCAAATCTGTTCAGAACTTTTTGAGTTATTTTGCAAGTAGACAAACGGACAAACAAATACCAGCAATTCCATTACCTCCATGGCAGAGGTAAGAGTGTGGAACTGTTTATTTATTTATTCATTATGTAACTGCATGCTTAAGGGTTAATAACTGACATGTAGTTTTGCTTTTTAACCCCAATTTTTGGCACATTATTGCAGCCAAATGTTGTTAAACTATCTAACAAGGACTTCAGCCCCACATTGGTATTGAAACAGCAGCACTTCAGAATGACTTGAACACATTTGTTTAAGCATCAGGATTAGAATTATAGAAGAGTTTAATAAAAAATATTAAAGCAAAGTAAAAAACATCTGCCTGTTTAAATAAAAATTGATATATTGTATACAAATATTAAATGAATGAAAGCTTAAAGAACAGCAGTTTGATCCAGGAAGGTGACGACGGTGTTTAAAGACAGAAATATTCTGCGTCTTTTTGGTTTAAATCTGTTTTCTGGATAAATCTGTTCCTGTGAAATTGTGGGGAAGAAAAGAAAAGAAACTTTAAAGGGGAATTTCTCTTTTTATTAACCTGGGGTGTGTTTTCATGTCCTTTCATATATGATGGAGAAAGGAATTTTCCAGGTAGTATGGGGCAACTGGCCCCCGCGTCTGAGTTTGCCCTAAAGTCCTGCTTTTTTCCACACTGAAGGGCTCGGATAGTCTCAACGAGTGTCCGACATCATACTAGAGAGGAGACATGAACCAACGCAGCTACATTACCTGGAGATTGCTATTTGTTTTCGTGTCTGTGTCCAAATCTCGGGACGCTGGAAAACAAATCTCGTTCCAAAATCATGCGATAGCTCGCTAGAAAACACCAGTGGGGATGCAAGTTATCATGTGATTTCACACAATAACTTGTGTCTAAATACCATAGACTATATAATTACTGGACGTAGCTTCCGGTCTCTTCTGAATAGAGAAATGTGAAGCCAGTTGGGCGTGTCTTACCGTCGCCATCTTGCCGTGTCACGTACGTCGTCACTCCAGGAAAATACTAAAATGGGCACAGCGCGGCCGCAGGGCAAATGATTGACAGCTGACGTACTGTGGGCTAAACGCTAACTGAGCTAACACGAAACTAAGAGGAGCTAACAAAGATAAGCCCCCTAAGCGGCATGGTTAAGGTAAGACATGCTTAGACTTGCAATTCGCTGACTAAACACCGCCGTTGTGCGACTCTGTAACAAACTGAGACCTTATTAAGAGCAAAGAAGGAGCTAACTAGGAGCCTCCGGTCGGCAGGCGGAGCTTCCGGTCAATCATAAGGATACGCCCTTAATTATGTGTAATTTGAAGAATAAATAACATCTAAACGAATGAGTTATAAAAAAATTCACCCCCCTCACAGTTGACATGAAGGTAAACTTGACCTAATAAACCTAAAATGATTTTTGAACCAGGCTGTAAACCTGTTTATTTCTGCTGTGAAGTTGGCGTTTTTAACATGGGAGTCTATGGGGATTTGCTCGCTCTTGGAGCCAGCCCCTAGTGGATGAAGGGAGGATTACACTATTTCCAACAAGGAAGCGAGCTTCACTGTTCTGAGGCGGAGTTTGCCCCTTGCTAAATACCAGTGAGGGACGTGAGTTATTGCGCAATTTCTGAAATCACGCTATAACTCGCATTAAAACACTGGTGGGGAACACGAGTTATCGTGCGATTTCCGAAATCACGCAAGAATTTGTGTCAAATCACCAGCAGTGGACGTGAGTAATCGTGCAATTTCTGAAATCACCCGATAACACGCATCAAATTACCAGAGGGGGCACGAGTAATCGTGCGATTTCTTAAATCGTGCGATAACTAGGAATGGGAATCGTTAAGAATTTAGCGATTCCATTTCCATTATCGATATCACTTTTCAATTCGGTTCCTTATCGGTTCTCTTATCAATTCTCATTGAACGATGAAATACAGTATGAACCGCTTTGGTTGCAGTTATTCTTTCATTTAAAATGAGCATCAACATTTAGCATTCAACTTCAACTTAAAGCTGATTTCAGTTAAAAAATAACTCATAAAGCACAACTGCAGTGAACATGTTGAATTTAAATTATCATTATGTGCGTGTAGATATGTAAGTATATGTTTGTGTGTGTGTGTGTGTGTGTGTTTCGTTTCACTTGTCAGATATTTTGTTATAATGTACACAGCAGTACACAGCAGTACACAGCAGTACACACTCCACACTAACACCGAAGATGCTGCTGCTTTCCTTTTCAACACGTTACTGCAGTTAACTCCCGTTTCCGAGTCTTTCCATTTCCACTCTGACTCACGCAACTGGCTGCAGCACAATGTCAAACCGTGTCTGCACACATGATTAAGTGTCCAGTCTGAGTGACATCATCCAGCCAGCGCTCGTCCTAAATCCATGTGCATCATGAGGGCAGCGTCACTGATCTCATCTTGGCCTACATCTCAGACCGGGATCAGGACCACTGGCTCAGCGTGGATGGAACCACTGGCCTGGTTTGCTCTACATCATTAATGCTTCTATAATATGTTAAAAGGGTTGGTTGAAGGGCTGGAATTTATCTGTTGATACAGATGTTGGCTATATGCTGATGACATCATCATACTTTCAGAATATAGTTCAGCTTTTTAATGAAGTAGAAGAAAAATCAGAATCATAAAAAAGGTCACTGACAGTACTTTGATGCACCTCGGCTTCAACGGGCCCAAAATAAAAGTAAAGTGCAATACAGAAATTTACATCTAATGTGTTATTAGTAGAGGTCAGCAGCGTCGTCCTCCTTTCCCCTCCATCACCACATCTTCATGTACATTACATTAATTCGACTTAAGCTCATTAATTCATTCAACCTCTGGGGCTCAAAAATTTATCTGACTTATCTTAGATGATTATTAAAATTCCCTTATTTACATTAATTTTTTAAAAATTTAAATCAATGTTATATTCTACAGTCTGTATGCTGTTTGTTCTGTGGAGAAATGATTCATCGTCATCTTCATTGTCATCACCATCACCATCATCATCCTGAAACTGATCTCAGCATCATCAAACCCAGAGGTAATAAATACAATGAAAACAACTGTGGCCCGAGAACTGAACCCTGTGGGATCCCACATGACAGAGGAGCGCACAATGACTCTAAACCTGAAACCCAGACACAGGAGGACTTACCCACCACACAAAACCAATCAAGTGCTGCATATGCCGCTTATCTTGATAAATTAGTTTTTATTCTGTTTCTCTTATTTACATTAAACATTTTCTATTTAAACCAGTGTTATATTCCACAGTCTGTATGCTGTTTGTTCTGTGGAGAAATGCTTCATCATCATCATCCTTTTTCAGGATGATGAATCAGTTGGGGGGGGGGGGGGGGGGGCATAACACTCTGAAAAAGAAAGCAAATACGGAACAAAATGTCTGTGTGAAAAAGATGAGGTCATTTTTCTGATTAAAAATGTTCATTTAAATTACCCCCCCCCCCCCTTCTGTTTTTTATTTATTTATTTATCTAATTTCAAAAAGTGCACCCTGATGAGGCATATCCTAGACAAGACAAACGATCAGAGATATAGGCTTCAACATTTAGGTCCCGTCCACACGAAGTCAAACTAAAGTCACCAAACCAGCCTCTCATCCGTACGAAGTCGCCATTTCAGGGGTCTGTAAACAATCTTTTTTTTATCAAGCCTTCAGAGTGGGAAGATTTTGAAACGCCGTTTTTCGCGGTTATATCTTTAAGCTCTGACCGCATTTTTTTCTTACACGCATGCGTCATAGCTTCGCCTCTAAAAATACATGCGCTACACTCAGGCCCAATCCCAAACCGCCCCCTACACACTACCGCTTAACTATCGAGTGTCACTCCTGATGAAGTTACACTTGCAGCTGTAGAGGGCTCCTTGATTGCAGGCGGAGGGTGTTAATGAAAACGAGACAACGTAACTCTACGACACGCCTCTGTTTAGCGAGCCGCAGATAGACCCTTCTCGGTAAGCCGGAGGCGTCAATCTGAACCTCCTTTTGTGGAGCTTATTGCTGATTCATGGGTGGAGATTTATACAAACTGATTACTGAGGGCGTGCTGTCAATTTCACGATCGTTTGGCATTCATGATCTTACACGTGTTTACAATCAAATCTGAGTTTCCCGAACGTGTTCCTTAATCCGGATTAAGTTTTTAGTGGAGTAGGCCTTTTCCAGTAAATCTGTTCGTAAATTTCAAACGTTTCATGAATGAGACCCAATGTATTTGTACCACAAAGGCTCATGGGAAATGCAAATGCAGCAAGAATTTAATCTTTTAATTTTCCCATGCCCCGCCCCCCCCCCCAAAAAAAACCTTTTTTTTTCCCTCCCCGGATTCCCCCCCCCCAAAAAAGTCTTTCTTCTCTTTTCTTCTCTTCCTCTCTTCCTTTCCTCTCTTTCTCCTTTTTTTTTTTCACCATTTTTAAAATTCTTTTATTTTTTTTTCCTTTGGGCGTCCATCCCCGCCCCGGAATTTTTTGTTTCTCCCCGGACCCTCTCCCCCAAAATCCAAAATAATTTGTGTGACATCAAAACAGAAAACACAATTTTTAAGTCTAAAATTATTTTTTCTTTAAGATTGTTATCCTATAAATTTGAATTATATTTTGTACTGTCTTACTTATGTTCACATTTAGCCAAAGTTGTTGAAAAATTCTCTTCAGTTTGAATGTTAAAGTTTCCCCATGAGTGTGAAGGATGGTACCGGGAGGTAAACTCCCCACCATAGATGAGTGATCACTAATGACAGATCACTGACTAATAGATGGGTTTCTGAGCAATGTTACAGATAGGATGTATGCGCAACCAGGGGGCAAGAAAACCCACGGAAAAAATTATTGAGAAGATGTGTTTATATGCAACACTTGACTTTTGATTCAGATGAGGTCATGATGACGTGAAAGTGTCAGGAAATATAATGTTTGAGTCCTGGTATTTCTTCAGTTGCAAAAATCAAAATGTTAATGCATGTAAACAGTTACCATGGTGATAACAGGACAGTAGGAGTAACTGTCTTCAGAAACCCTCTGATAACTTCTGCAGGTTCAGATACATGATTTATTTCGTCTTTCACCATGGTCACCATGTCAGATTAAACCACTGCGGTTATTCCCGGGTTCTAGTCGGGACACTGGTTCTAATACCAGCATCACGGCCGCAATCGGCTGCATCACAACACCGTAGCTGTGTGTGACAGCCGTCCTCTGCAGAGACAGGAAAATAAAAAGAAGAAACTGATGGTGGAGCCGTTTACAGACATTCACGCTGCATAACAACGCATCCCTGAAATTTGATACGAAGTACGGGGTCGTAAATCAGATGGTGTTTAAGTTTCTACCGTTAGCTTGTTAGCAGTTAGCTAGTCTGTCTGCTGTCTACCAGGATTTCATCCATAATAAAGCAGAACGTTACACAAGCAGCGAAACTTACCGACAGCAATGCGTGTTAGTCCCTAACAGCTGGAATCAGCTCCTTTCCAAACGTAGTGATGATGTCGTCTTTGCCTGGTTTAATCCAAACTAGTGAAAGTTGCTCCTGTATGGAGGTGGTGAGGACGACACGGAGCTGAACTGAACCTGCTGCAGACTGTTGGGACCATTTTGGTTTTAACAAAGAGTCTAAACGAAAGTTTAAGCTGTTTTCTAACTCAGGTTTTTCAGGCAAATTTCAAATGAGGTCCAACACGAATAATATCCATGTTTTAACAAGAAAAATGCCGTTTCTGGGTGATGATTCCCTTACCAAGTTAGTGTGATGGTGATAGAAACACAAAACAGCAACGCTGCGTCTGTATTTTTTTAACTCGTCATCAAAATACAGATTTATTCAATATGATTTAAAACAGAACGATCTCTGTATCGTCAGGTTACTTTATATTTTTACAACTGCCGATGTTTGTAAATGGGAAACCATCTATAAGGGTAGTATTTGGTGTAAGAGTGTACATACTCTTTTGTATAGAAAGCTAGCTAGCTAGATATGTGGCAAGGTACGCAGCATAGTGACAGGACCCCACACTGTCACAGAAAGAAGGAAAGAAAGAAAGAAAGAAAGAAAGAAAGAAAGAAAGAAAAGAAAGAAAGAAAGAAAGAAAGAAAGAAAGAAAGAAAGAGAAAGAAAGAGGGTGATGTGTATTCCCTGTATTTCTCTACTACTGTGTGGAAATAAATAAACTGGTTGTCTGAAAATAACTAAATTATATCTAAGTTCTTCAGAGAACAAGCAGGACTCTTAGACTCAAAGATTCAACTAATAACTTGTAACAAAATGTAGTTTCACACCCAACAAACACCTCCCCCAGACTTGCATCGTCTCACCTCTCATAGACGAACTCCTCGTCTGTGCTGAAGAAGTGAGTGTTGGCAGAGTTCTTGGGTTTGACACGTAGAGTAGAGAAGTAGAGCCGATCTGTGGTGATAAAAACAGCTTTGTTACACAGAGGAAGCACATCAAACCTCCTCTTTCCACCATGCTGGGAAGTTGCTGGGTCATACCAGGAAAGCGGCCAAACTTCGCTCTCAATCAGCTTCTTACCTTCAAACACTCTTTCACGGTTACTTAACCTGATTTAACTTAATCCCAGAACTATTCATGATGGTTTTTAACCAGCCAAAGAGCATAATCCCTTATATAAAACACCACGTATGTGTGTGTTAACAGCTGATCATTACCTCCTTGGCGGAGGTAATTATCAGGAACCAGGTTTTCATGGAACCAGGACGCTTTTTTTGCACATTTGGACACATAGGAACTAGGGACCTCGGCCCTCAGTTCCTAGAACCTTTTAGCTCCTACTCCGAGGCAGGGCCTTTTTGGGGTTCCATAGCAACTGAAATGCATAGATGTTTGGTGATTGGTAGAACTGGTAAGCCCCGCCCCTTGCGTGATCTCCATTTCTTCCAGCCCCACCATATTTAAAAAGTCCCACAGCTGTTTACCGAGATCATAATAACAACAACTATTACAGTAGGAGTGTACCAGTTCATTATTAAATCCATCACAATGGTACATGTCCCCAATCCAGAACTATTCTGAAATGTCCAAAAGCAATTATTTTATACTAATTTAATGACCCAAATACAGCTGCAAAGTTTGGCCGTAGAATCTGCGGCTGCCGCCCGGACACTTTAGCGGTAAAGTGTCCGGGCGTACTTCAATAAAAGGTAAACAAGATGTTAGTAGGGCAGCTTTCCAACAGTGGGGGGGGGGGGGGGGGGGGGGGGTTCCGTTACGTGATACATATGACCGTGATGAGGGAAAGCTGGTAAGCTAGCTTTATAATAACTTTCAATAAAAGAGATGAGAAACCTCAGTTTTGTATCAGATGATCTGGGGCATAAATGTGTCTCTGTCTCAGACGATTGTGTCAAACATGGTTCCTATCAAGCTCCTCCCTCATGTGTGAACACAAACTGATGGGGAAGGTAGTTCTGATAACTAAACTCCAGACGGGGAGTTCTAGGAACTGATCCTAGAACCTCTGTGTCCGAATGCACCGAATATGAGGGGACACGAGCTGCTTGGAGGAGGTCTGCGCTGCTTTCTAGTTAAACCTGTGAGGTGACAGCAGGCTGAACTGGACCAGTAATGACGATGATGAACAGTCTCTCAAAGCTTCAGTCCAGAACAGCTGTCCCCTCTGTCTGAGTTTTTCTGTTAAAACTCTCAGCCAATGAATGACCAGCAGGAGGATCAGTGATGTCTACGGATACCAGACGACTCGGCACGGAGCAGGAGCTGGACATGTGGAGGACAGAGGAGGACGGGTCAGGACTGGAGCCTGTCTACAGCACCGACCTGAACCAGGACCTCGGAGACGGACCTGCAGCTCATCATCTACTGTTGGTTAAAGCCTCATCACAAGCAGTCTCCATGGAAACGTGGCTGTTCAGAATCCAGAAAAGGCTGAGGGATGTCACATGATCCAAGAACTGGACTGAAGACCAGTGGAAACAGGATCCTCCCCAGAACCTGGATCTCTACAGATCTGATGGAGGGACGGATCCTCCCAGAATCTGGACCTCTACAGGTCTGGTGGAGGGACGGATCCTCCCCAGAACCTGGATCTCTACAGGTCTGGTGGAGGGACGGATCCTGCCCAGAACCTGGATCTCTACAGATCTGATGGAGGGACGGATCCACCCCAGAATCTGGATCTCTACAGATCTGATGGAGGGACGGATCCACCCCAGAATCTGGATCTCTACAGATCTGATGGAGGGACGGATCCACCCCAGAATCTGGACCTCTACAGGTCTATGGAGGGACGGACCTCCCCAGAATCTGGATCTCTACAGGTCTGGGGAGGGACGGACCTGCCCAGAACCTGGATCTCTACAGATCTGATGGAGGGACGGATCCACCCCAGAATCTGGATCTCTACAGATCTGATGGAGGGACGGACCACCCCAGAATCTGGACCTCACAGGTCTGGTGGAGGGACGGATCCTCCCCAGAACCTAATCTCTACAGATCTATGGAGGGACGGATCCTGCCCAGAACCTGGACTCTACAGGTCTGGTGGGGGGACGGACCTGCCCAGAACCTGGATCTCACAGGTCTGGTGGGGGACGGACCTGCCCAGAACCTGGATCTCTACAGGTCTGGTGGAGGGACGGATCCTCCCCAGAACCTGGATCTCTACAGGTCTGGCGGAGGGACGGATCCACCCCAGAACCTGGATCTCTACAGGTCTGGCGGGGGGACGGATCCTGCCCAGAACCTGGATCTCTACAGGTCTGGTGGGGGGACGGATCCTCCCCAGAACCTGGATCTCTACAGGTCTGGTGGAGGGACGGATCCTCCCCAGAACCTGGATCTCTACAGGTCTGGTGGAGGGACGGATCCTCCCCAGAACCTGGATCTCTACAGGTCTGGTGGAGGGACGGATCCTCCCCAGAACCTGGATCTCTACAGGTCTGGCGGAGGGACGGATCCACCCCAGAATCTGGACCTCTACAGGTCTGGTGGAGGGACGGATCCACCCCAGAATCTGGACCTCTACAGGTCTGATGGAGGGACGGATCCTCCCAGAATCTGGACCTCTACAGGTCTGATGGAGGGACGGATCCTCCCAGAACCTGGATCTCTACAGGTCTGATGGAGGGACGGATCCTCCCAGAACCTGGATCTCTACAGGTCTGATGGAGGGACGGATCCTCCCAGAACCTGGATCTCTACAGGTCTGATGGAGGGACGGATCCTCCCAGAACCTGGATCTCTACAGGTCTGATGGAGGGATGGATCCTCCCAGAACCTGGATCTCTACAGGTCTGATGGAGGGATGGATCCTCCCAGAACCTGGATCTCTACAGGTCTGATGGAGGGACGGATCCCTCCATCCCTCCCCCAGAACCTGGACTTTAGTGGGATAATCTGAACAGAGATCAAAACAAAAAGCAGAAACATCCGAAGAAGAACTTTGCTCTGTAAAGCCGCTCAGTTCTACAAACTGCATGAAACTAAATCAAAGAGGGCTAATTAGTTCACCGACACAAAAACATGAAGTATTCTTTTGATTTCACAGGGATTAATATGTCTGGACACTGTTACTTTACCTAAAACGTCTAAGTTACCGGGTGAGGTGAGGGGACGCGACGTCTGATGTCACGAAAGCCAACTGTTCAGGCACGAAAGTTCATACTTAAGACAACTGGACTCTCCAATCTTTGGTTGCAGCTTTAGCATGCGTTTCCAAAAAAGGGGTGTGGCTATTTTCAAAATTCAACATATCTGGTATAGAAAGGCTCATGGGAGACGCAAATTCAGCAGGAATTGAACTTTTTATGATTGTTATCCTATAAAGTTGAGTTATATGCTTTACTGTCTTTGTTATGTTCATGTTCAGAGAAAGTTGTTGAGAAATTCTGTTCAGTTTGCATGTTAAAGTTGCATCATGAGTGAAGGACAGTAAGGACAAAAACAAACAGCTGTCAGTGAAATAAGATGAAATTGAAAAAATTAAAAGTGAATGAAATTCTTTAAAAATCATGACACTGATTTTAAACTGTGGTTTGAAAGAAATATAAAAAACAAACACACACAAAAAAAAGAACAAATAAAAAATCAGGTGTTTTCTGTAATGTCCAATCAGACGTCTGCACCTGTTTGTTGGTCCACTGTTCATGGGAAAGCTGCTCTAACAAACAAAACTGTCCCAGACACATCAGTTTGTTTTTATTATCATTTTTAATCACAATTCAAAACAGTTTTTATGAACATAAGGCTCCACTTGATATCCTGTTAATTCATTTTATTTCTTTAATTAAACATTTGTCTATTACACCATTCCATTTCACATTGCTGGGCCTGACAAGGGAGCAATGAAAGTTAACAGAGGTAATGATAGAAAGTGGAACGGAGAGAAAGGAGTAAGGAAGAGGAAGAGAGAGAGGAGAGAAAACATGAATCCACTTACACAGTTCACTGGTACATCTGTACAGCGATCCCTAAACAACATTCCAAGGTCTCTGTTGGAAAACAAAACAAGCAATCCCCTACAGGAGGACCTGCAGGTGGCTTAAATATCCTCAGATCATACAAACACACGCAGAACTACGCAGAGAAGAGGTACAACCTAGTCAGCGCAATGGGAAGTAGAGAAGAGGTACAACCTAGTCATCGCAATGGGAAGTAGAGAAGAGGTACAACCTAGTCATCGCAATGGGAAGCAGTGTCACAGTGTCAACATGCATAATAAAGGGTGCTCCGTGGTGATACAGTCATGCAGATGCAGCCTCGTCTCTGCAAGGAGGAGGAAGCCCGCAAGGCTCACGACCCAGGCCCCCAGCAGCCACCCAGAGGCCCAGATCCCAGCCCCCCCCAAAGAGCGGACATGCATCCCCCAGAGGGCGGCACAAGGCGGCCCCAACCGGAGCCCCCCGCGGTCTGGGAGCCCAGGCCCCAATGGACCAAGACCAGCAGCTGCCGACCCCACCGGGACAGGGACAGTGCAGGCCCAGGGCCCAAGCGCCAGGAGCAGCCCCCCCCCCCCCCCCCACCTGACCCAGGCGGCCCAACCGAAACCGAGGAGGACCGGACCCCCCAGACAACACCCCCCACAGGACAGGCCAGCCCCCACCCCGACGTCCCTTCCCCACACACCTACACCAGGCCCCACCACTGCTGCCTCCCCCCACTCACACACACACTCATACCCCAACACCCACATCACTCCCCCACACACATCAATTTTTCTTAAAAGAAAAATCACATAAACCATTTTATTAAAATGCTGGGGGCATTTCTATAATACCGGAATAAAAATGATAACCGTGATCATTTTGGTCACAATAACCGTGATATGAAATTTTCATATCGTTACATCCCTACTTGTTTGTTTTAATTATTATTTCCAACGACAATTCAAAAGCAGTATTTTATTTCACAAAATTATAATTTTGTAAATTTTCATTTATTAGTCTATTAGTTTTGTTAGCTTCCTGTTATTTAAATTACTATTGTGTATTTAGCCTTCTCTTTAATTAGAGGGTATGAATAATTTTGAGGATGGCTGCAGAATAAGTCACTGAACACATGTTTTTCAAGTAAAGTGTAACTCAAAACATTTATCAGCATAACTTAAAAGTTCTTTTGTAATCTGTTTTGACAAAAAAAAATTGTTTTGGAATTCGCTCGGGCTTACAGTGCGGAAAGACCTGCAGGAAGTCTGGAGAACTTTCAAAGAAGGTCCCGACTGTGTTCGCACCGAATGTTGACTATGGAGCTGGAAAAACTACAGTATGTCTTTGCCTCATACAGTCGTCCTCGAAAATATTCAAACCCTCCAACTGAATAAAAGGCAAAATTCACAAGAATTCAAATAACAAGATACTAAAAAAAAACAATTAATAAAAATTTGCAAAATTATAATTTAGTGAAATAAAACATTGCTTTTGAATTGAGGTTTAAATTAATAATTTAAAAAGATCTAACAAACAAAACAATCCCAAAAACATCAGAGCATCTTTCCCATAAACAGTGGATCAACATACCTGTCAACAGGTGCAGACGTCTGATTGGACGTTACAGAAACACCTGATTGCAGTGATTGTCTCAAAGTGTTGCTCAACAATCCCGCCCCCTTTTTTTTTTTTTTTTTTTTTTTTTTTTTTTTTTTTTTTTTTCTTTTTTCCACCATTTTTTATATTTTTATTTTTTTTAATATTTTCTTTCTCTTTTTTTTTTCATTTCATCTTATTTCAACATTTTAACATTTTAGCTTCAGAGCCATCATGTTTGTTTACTTGTTTTATTTTTTGTGTTTATTTTTAACATTTTTGTTGAATTACAATTCAAAATCAACGTTATGATTTTCATAGAATTTTTATTTATTATAAACTGAATTTTTTTCCTTCTTTAATCGGAGGGTATGGATAATTTTGAGGACGACTGTTTACTGTAGTTATTCATATTCATGTTAGCCGTCTTTAACTTCCTGCTCATATTTCCCTATAAGGCGGTGGCGCGAGACTTTTCCAGCAGATCGATTCATAATTATTTATTATCCAGTAAAACTTCATAATAACTGAGTAGTAAAAAAGTTCACGTGTACAGTCTGATTAGAGACTAATATATAAAACCCTGATTACCCTCACCACGAAGAAATATTCCTTAAGTACATGTCACTAAGTATATTCAAGTATAGTAAAGTATATCCCCCAAGTGTACTTTCAAGTACACTGACACCAATGTATTCGCAGTATACTAACAAGTATACTTCTTGGGACTAAATTGGCCCACTTTAAGTATTTAAAAGTACACTTTCAAGTATACTGAAAGTAATTTTTTGTTATACTGTTAGTTTACTCCTACAAAAAATTCAAACTTACTTTTACCTTTAGAAAGTACACTTTTAAGTATACTAAAGGACACTTTTAAGCGGACTAAAAGTATTATATGAACCGGGGGTTTTCAAAGTGTGAGTGAGCAAATCTTACAAGATAGTTTAAAACATGATAGAATGTACATCTTGCTGTTTGCCACAAAGAAACCAGTATGTGAGAAAATGTACGATGAATGTCGTACAAAAGTTTTAATATAAGTATAGCCTAAATATACTTCTAGTATATTTATTAGTAGCCTAATTGGAAAGTAAACTTTAAGTATCTTTCTGACAAATACATAAACAGTAAAGTGAAAGTATACCGTCTTATTTAAAGTTTAAAATGAGTATACTTGAAGCTTGCATATACTACTTTTTGGTAAGGTTATGTGTCAGTTACCTTTAATAAACTCGGACTGCTCATATTCTTCTGCCATTTGACTCCTGAAATGTCCTCAGACTGGTTCTGTCCTCTGGTCCAGTTTACAGATTTCTCTCCTGAGTTATCTGGTGTGATCTTGCTTCAGATGTCCCCCCAAAATCCCGGGTTTGGTGGGAAGCATCGTGGAACCAGGTCCAGTTTGCAGCGGTGAAAAAAGCGTAAGATCCAAATAAATCCAAATGTCCTGAGAGTGGACAGACAGTCCACGTCCGCGTGTCCTCTCCCACAGAAGTCCGCAGAGATCTGTGGACTCACGGATTCTCCAGCAAACGCGAACAGAACCGAACCGTCGGGATCAGAGGGAGCGCTAATCTGCGCTGCCGCGCAAAGGCGCATCGGTGGCAAACTGGCGCGCGCAGCCTGGTGGAGGTGGATTGATGGAGTAACAGCGGTGTTGTATGTTCCTGTAATCCTTTTTCCTGCAAATCGCTTTTATGTAATCTCTGTTTTTGATGCGTTTGGGAAACAGATTATTTCCGTGGCGACACGACTCCAGAAACATTCATCATTTATTTAGTTTCAAACCTGCAACAGACTCACACTGAGTCAGCTGACACACACACACACATGCACGCACACACACACACACACACACTAGACTGCTGACAAAGACCTGAGAGCCAAATGTCTGCGTGTCACACGTCTGGCTTACATCACACTGACTGGTTATCCAACAGAAGTTTGCAGAATCATAATCCTCCCGGAGATTTCTGCTCTGGACGCAAAGTTTAGGGGTTAAATTACATAAAACTGAATCAGCTGAGTGCTTTGGATTTAAATTTAATTCAGTAATATTTTAAACAGGCTGGGACTTCATGTAAAATATAAATAAAAACAGGATGCAATGATCTGAAAATCTCATCGATGTATTTTATTAGTAGAACATAAACATGATATCCGATGATGAAACTGGGGCATTTTATCATTCAAAGGAAAACATGAGCTGAATCTGATACAGCAACACATCTGTACACTCAAAAAAAAACAAACCCAAAAGGTGACTTTATGTAATTTAATTACAACTTTTCCATCCAAATTTATTACATACCTTTTATTTAAACAGCTGCATTCAGCCAAATGTATTTTTATTGTGTTGAGTTAATGTGAATATATTACATAAAGCGAAAATGGATTGAATAAAGGAAACGCAAAACTATACATACACTTATCTGCGACCTATAGGAGCCATATACATAAAGAGTAGGCTATGTATAGTTATGCGTTTCCTTTATTCAATCCAATTTCACTTTATGTAATATATTCACATTAACACAATAAAAATACATTTGGCTGAATGCAGCTGTTTAAACAAAAGGTTTATGTTGGGTGGAAAAGTTGTATGTAATTAAATTACATAAAGTTTTTAAAGAAAAAAGTTGTTTATTTTGCACTAACATAGATGAAAAGGAAATAGAGACAGTAAAAAACAACAACAACAACAACATATGAAGAAAGTGCAGGAGAGATAATAAAGCCTAAAATAGGCTTATTGAAAGTACCTCCCTGAACAAATTAAAAAATAAACACAGAAAGATACAAAAGCCGACAATTAATGACACAGTGGCAAGCAGCAAAAAAAAAAAAAAAAAAAAAAAAAAATCAATACACAAAAATGACAATTAAGGGTAAAAGGAGAAAATTTAATGATCAGTAAAAAGAAGCTATTAAGAGTCTTGATAATAGCCAAATCATTTAATTAACAAAAAATAATAAAGGACCAAGTATGGAGCCTTGGGGGACACCATATGTTAACAGCGCTCTGGAGGATACATGACCATTAAAATAGACAAATTGTTCACAATTGTAAACATTACTGGCTAGCAACTATATGAAAAATCCTGAAAAACATAACGACATAGTTTATAAACAGATGGGACTTCAGTGCAGACTTAAAATTAATCAAAGATGTAGGATGAATTGGGGTAAATTGGGGCATTTTTTTGGTAAATCACTTGGGAAACCAGGGGAAAATACTGTGTGACAACTGAAATGTGTTTTTGTGGTTTATATGGATTGTTTCTAATATTTTTGTGTTAGATTTATGCAACAAAGTTTTGTTGTTCAGCTGCTATAGATTTGGAAACATCAGCTGTCCCACATTTTTTAGATGAGCAGTGTTCAGGTAAAGTGGGCCACCCTTTAAGCCAAAATGAGCCACTCAATTTTCAAAGTATAAAAAAATACAATTAACTGTAATCTTGATTAATACTCATGTACAATGTTGCCACAGAGCTCATACAATATAATATTCCATTTGGAAAAAACTGTTAAGTGATCAATGACTGTAGTAGCAATGCCTCAAACCCCACAGTCAGGACGCTGTGAAAAATTCAAATGAAAAAAGAATGCAGTTATTTGTATACCTCATCAATCCATATCTAATTCTTAATAGAACATAAACAACATATCAGAGGTTGAAACTGAAGCATTTTACCATTTTATGGACATAACAAATTGATTGTGAATCTGATAGCAGCAATAAATCTGTCAAAAGTTGGAACAGGAGCAACAAAAGGCTGCAAAAATATCAGGAAAAAACTACTGGTTAACTAAAGGTTAGATGAATAATGCAAGGACACTAACATGACAGTTTTAGAACTACAGTGTTAGTGTTTGTGCATGCATGCGTCCATGCATCTGCATGTGCATTTCACAATGCATCCTGCACCAAAGCTACTGCATACAAGCCTTGGCTGTGCATAATTACACGGGAAATAAGAACAAATATGTTATATCATGTTATGACATATTCATATGTTCAAATATAAATGATATTTAATCAAAGGAACAATCAAAGCTGAGCTCTGAAGGTGGCTCATTTTAGCTGAAATGCATGGTTCAATTTACCTTCATGTATTTTGGTAAATTGAGCCGCCTACAAATAATCCTTTTACATAGAAAATAAAGCTAACAAAGTAAAAGTTTACAATCCATTTGGTGAAGTGAATTGCAAAATGTAAAATAAATAAGCTACTTCAGATATACACCTTTTAAATACTGTTTTATCGACCTTATCATTCTCAAGAAGAATTTGTCTGCCAGGCCCTCAACTCGCAGTTTTCCTCTGCAGCCTGGATGCAAAACGTGGTCCCGCCCACATCAGCAACCACAGACCAATCACATCAAATGTTTTTGTAAAAAAAATACATGTAGCAACAATATCAAGTAATTTGCAGGCACTTGATGTTAAATTTGAAAAAACTCGGAGGCTGAAACCTTCGGTGGCTCATTTTAC